>JARSSU010011175.1:0-73636 GCA_029619165.1 Eurosta solidaginis
GAGTAAGTATGTATGTATGTATGTAAAATATGTGTCAGAGATCGTCGTGAGTGTAGAATTTTTCAAATGAGAACAAAAATGTATGCTTGTGCTCTTGTTTGATATGAGCATGTGATATACGTACATATATGCATAAAATAAAACAGTAAACTTATAAATTATCCGCACACATAAGCTCTTAATTTGGATAATTTTTGTATCGGAGAAGCAATTTATTTGCCTAATTATGCAATTCCCCTCACTTTCTTTAGCATTGCCCGCACAAGTGATTTTTCAACTAAACCCCCAATCAATAGAGTTTTCGTATAAACGGGGGTGGCTGGCTCAGAATTAATGTCGACCAAAGGTAGTAGGGTAGTAAATTCGGCGGCCACTGTGGTGTGATGGTACCGTGCTCCGCCTACCACACCGTATGCCCTGGGTTTCGCACCCTGGGCAAAGCAATATCAAAATTTTAGAAATAAGGTTTTTAAATCAGAAGTAAATTTTTCTAAGCGGGGTCGCCCCTCGGCAGTGTTTGGCAAGCACTCCGGATGTATTTCTGCCAAGAAAAGCTCTCAGTGAAAACTCATCTGCCTTGCAGATGCCGTTCGGAGTCGGCATAAAACATGTAGGTGCCGTCCGGCCAATTTGTAGGGAAAATCAAGAGGAGCCCAACGCAAATTAGAAGAGAAGTTCGGCCTTAGATCTCTTCGGAGGTTATCGCGCCTTACATTTATTTTATTTTAAAGGGTAGTACAGATTAATACCACAAAGGCATATTGCATGAATCGCAATGTCTTATAAGTGCAAATTTTTGTAAATAGAATATATTAAGCGTCAATTTGTTTGCCGACAGAAATCTTAATGAAAATATAATAAAATTGATCATCACCACGCATATGTGACTGTAATCTAAATAATGTTTGAGGGCTGTGCAGCATATTTCGATGGTTATTAAGGCAATTTATTAGGGGGATTATATATAAAGTGTAGCATACTTTAAGTATGTAAGAACAGAAACAGAGAGAGGCAATCGATTTGTTTGAGTAGGAATAGTTTTTTTCTTCTTGTTTTTTAGCCTTTAAAAGTCGACAGTGTTTTTTGCCAGTCGAAATGTCACATAACTTTATTTATTTATTTATTTATTTAAGCCAATTAAAAAAGAATCTTATAGGCTAATTATAAAAGTGTAAGTAGTTAATAATGTATAATAATATAAATTACCTTACTTATAAAAAATTATTTAAAATACTCAGAAAGCCATCTTTCGAACAAGAAAAATCTATCTCACAAAATTTAGAAATTCTATGAACTCAATTAAGGCTCTAGTAATTGGAGCATTCCGCGCATAAAGAGCCCTGAGAACACCAATATGAAAAAACTCAGAAGCACTTAAAATAATAATAACCATAACTTTTCCCACCTAATTGAGTTCATGATCTTTATTCACATCAGCTCACACTACATGACATGATGATATCAGACCTTAAATTATATCGACTCATATTACTTGCAATCTTTCACGCTCCCAACATTTCACAAACATGACATACATAACATCACGTCAAATCGCTTCACATCATGCTTTTATTCTAAAGCATTTGAAATCATTCATATATCATATCCTTCATATCATATATATCAAGTCTCATCATAGTATATCGGAGCTAGGCATACCATTAGTTCCTACCAGTTGGCATTAGCAAATATCCTGAAGCATCATTTCCACATATTATCACATCAAATTACCTCAACACCAACAGTTTTTAACGCAACATCTCGTACTATAATATAACGCCAAGTACCCGAAAATAATTAACCCCTCAACTTTACAACTAAAATTATAATATATATTATCCATCACATCACATTTTGCATTCGTGGTCGCATCACAACAACCATCAAGTCAAAATATATTCTCTAAAACATTACAACCAACAGAGAAACGCAGGCCTCCAATTATAGGTCTCACTACATGAAAACTTTACTGTTTGAAAGCTTACCCGGTAAAGAAACTCTTCAAAAATGTTATAAAAACCGTGCGTGCGGCCACCGTGGTGTGATGGTAGCGTGCTCCGCCTATCACACCGTATGCCCTGGGTTCAACTCCCGGGCAAAGCAACATCAAAATTTTAGAAATAAGATTTTTTCAATTAGAAGAAAATTTTTCTAAGCGGGGTCGCCCCTCGGCAGTGTTCTGGCAAGCGCTCCGATGGTATTTCTGCCATGAAAAGCTCTCAGTGAAAAACTCATCTGCCTTGCAGATGCCGTTCGGAGTCGGCATAAAACATGTAGGTCCCGTCCGGCCAATTTGTAGGGAAAAATCAAGAGGAGCACGACGCAAAATTTGAAGAGAAGCTCGGCCTTAGATCTCTTCGGAGGTTATCGCGCCTTACATTTATTTTTAATATCACAAAGCTACCATTATCACTTCAAATAAATTCAACAAAATCTGCAAAAAATTGCATCACTAATTTCACCTTTTACAAAATACATAGCATCAGCTGACCTCTTCAAAAGAAAAAAACTTAATATCATCACATCAAACTTAATCGTATCATATCATATGACATCGCATCGCAGGACCTAACATCACGTCAACTTCTTGAAATACATTTAAAAAAAACTAGGTGGTATCATATCATATCACACCATTTGAAGTCATCACTTATATATTATGGTCTCTTGAGAAAAGCCAAAAAACATTTAAAATATCATCCCAAAACATCACATGACGTTATTTATATCACGTAATATCGCAGAGTTCATATTATCACGTAAAGTCAATTGAACAAAATGGGTCAAAAAATGATGACTTGCGCAAAAAAAAATTAAATATAATTATTCACACGACACTACATATCGTCATATTATATGATATCGCGTTACAGCACCTAACATCCCGTCAAGTTATAAACTTTTAAAATATAATTTCAGCGTTTCAAAACATCACATGGTACTATAATCATGTAATATCGCAAAGCTTAAATTATTACGTCAAGTCAATTGAGCAATATCTGCAAACAATTGCACAACTTATTTCAATTTACAGCAAAGCATCGAGTGATCAAATTAAATATCATTATATCATACGATATCGCATCACAACAACTTTAAAATATCATTCCAGCGTTCCAAGACATCACGTGGTACTATTATCATGTAATATCGCAAACCTCATATTATCACTACAAGTGGATTGAAAATATGCACAACTTATTTCATCTTCTACAACATATTATCAAATGACCATTTAAAAAAATCTAAATATCATTACTCTCACTCAATCGCATCATATCAAGTCATCAATTACAAACTGTGACAATGGCATGTCATAAAACTATATATATAAAATAGCTCTTCAGCGTTCCCAAACATAACATCGTTTTTAAATATCACACAATTGTCGCTTAAACCAAGTCAATTGAAACAAAATCTTCAAAAAAATTACAACATTAATTCACTTTTTACACCATAGCATAAAATGCCTGTGCAAAACAAAAAACCTATGTAAATATCATTTTAAAGCCTGATCACATCACATCGTACGCATGACAGCATCAAGTCAAGTACTTCCAATTAATCACTTTATGCAGTGTAACGTATTATATAATAATAGAAATTGATGCCGTCGACTCTTTAAAAAACTGAACCATCAGTCGAAAGGCTTATCACATCACATCAAACATAACTGCTCATATTAAATACTATCGCGCCAAACAATGTTAATAAAAATCACAGGACTCATTTTACGCCTCACTACATGAAGTCAAACGGGTCATGCGCCGAAAATATCACACCAACGTTCCATCGCAACATATCGCATCAAATAGTTTCATATCATAACATATTCAAGGCTAAAATCTGACAAATATACCATATCGCAGCTAACTTTGTTTTAATCTGTCAAGCTTAAAAAAATAGTATATCTAGCTACAAATTTAATCCGAATAAAATATTAAATTTAATCTTTGCTGCATCAAACATTAATGGAATAAAAATGTTATCAACCACATTTTAGCAGCAGAAAAAGAAAGTCTAGTATAAATAAATCAAACATAAATTGAATCAAGACACGTGTGAGCGCTACTCTTCACATTTATGAATAGTTTCAAAGTTTTCTATTTTTATTTTTTTTTATTTTGCAAGCTTTTTGCTTATGTCACAAAAAGCACTTTGCCAGATGACCACTCACAAAGCCAAGGAAATGAAGTGCGAAAACAGCACGCATACAAATGTGAAAATAAAAAAAGGCCACTATGAAGCATACATTTAGTCGCTCATATGTAGACATTACATTGTAAGCATTCATAAAAAAAAGATCAAATAAACAAGCAGATGTGCGTCTATTGACACATCACGTTTCGAGCCAGACACAATAGTAGCGGATTAGCTGCCAGATAGCGACAAAAGTTCTTAATGCGTAAAAATTTGGTAAATAAAAAGGCAATAAGCTAAGGCTAAGTAGATTGTTGTTACAATGTTGTTATAAATGCGTCGATGCTCAGTTGGGCGGACATGTGTCATATAACTATGTACTTGTGACAGAACAAAGTGTTGTTGTGGATTGTATTAGAACTGAAATCGATATTGGTATTGGGTTTTAGCAAAAACAAGTAAGGAAGGTTAAGTTTCGGGTGTAAACCGAACCTTTACATACTCAGTTGAGAGCTATGGTGGGCAACATAAGGGAAAATAAACCATGTAGGAAAATGAACCGAGGGTAACCCAGGAATGTGTTTGTATGACATGTGTATCAAATGAAAGGTGTTAGCGAGTATTTTAAAAGGGAGTGATCTTTATTTCCATAGGTGGACGCCGTTTTCGCGATATCGCCATAAAGGTGGACCAGGGGTGACTCTAGAATGAGTTTGTAAGATATGGGTATCAAATTAAAAGGTATTAATGAGGGTTTTAAAAGGGAGTGGCCCTTAGTTGTAAGGAGTTAATGAGTATTTTAAAAGGGCGTGGGCCTTAGTTCTATAGGTGGACACCTTTTCGATATATCGCCATAAAGGTGGACCAGGGGTGACTCTTAGAATTTGTTTGTACGATATGGGTATCAAATGAGAGGTGTTAATGAGTATTTTAAAAAAGGAGTGGGCCCTAGTTCTATATGTGGACGCCTTTTCGAGATATCGCCATAAACGTGGACCAGGGGTGACTCTAGAATGTGTTTGTATGATATGGGTATCAAATTAAAGGTATTAATGAGGGTTTTAAAAGGGAGTGGCCCTTAGTTGTATATGTGAAGGCGTTTTCGAGATATCGACCAAAATGTGGACCAGGGTGATCCAGAACTTCATCTGTCGGGTACCGCAAATTTATTTATATATGTAATACACGAACAGTATTCCTTCCAAGATTCCAAGGGCTTTTGATTTTCGCCCTGCAAAACTTTTTCATTTTCTTCTACTTAATATGGTAGGTGTCACACCCATTTTACCAAGTTTTTTTCCAAAGTTATATTTTGCGTCCATATTGGCGGCCACTGTGGTGTGATGGTAGCGTGCTCCGCCTACCACACCGTATGCCCTAGGTTCGAACCCCGGGCAAAGAAACATCAAATTTTAGAAATAAAGCTTTAAATTAGAAGAAAAATTTTTCTAAGCGGGGTCGCCCTCGGCAGTGTTTGGCAAGCGCTCCGGTGTATTTCTGCCATGAAAAGCTCTCAGTGAAAACTCATCTGCCTTGCAGATGCCGTTCGGAGTCGTCATAAAACATGTAGGTCCCGTCCGGCCCAATTTGTAGGGAAAATCAAGAAGAGCACGACGCAACTTGGAAGAGAAGCTCGGCCTTAGATCTCTTCGGAGGTTATCGCGCCTTACATTTATTTTTTTTTATATTTTGCGTCAATAGACCAATACAATTACCATGTTTTCTCCCTTTTTTCGTATTTGGTATATAATTATGGCATTTTTTTCAATTTTCGTATTTTCGATATCGAAAAAGTGGGCGTGGTCATAGTCGGTTTTAGCCATTTTTTACACCAATACAAAGTGAGTTCAGATAAGTACGTGAACTGAGTTTAGTAAAGATATATCGATTTTTGTTCAAGTTATCGTGTTAAAGGCCGAGCGGAAGGACAGACGGTCGACTGTGTATAAAAACTGGGCACGGCTTCAACCGATTTCGCCCTTTTTAACAGAAAACAGTTATCGTCCTAGAATCTAAGCCTCTACCAAATTTCACAAGGATTGGTAAATTTTTGTTCGAATTATGGCATTAAAAGTATCCTAGACAAATTAAATGAAAAAAGGGCGGAGCCACGCCCATTTTGAAATTTTCTTTTATTTTTGTATTTTGTTGCACCATATCATTACTGGAGTTGAATGTTGGCATAATTTTACTTATATACTCTAAAGATATTAACTTTTCTTTTAAAATTCGAATTAAATAAAAAGTGGGCGTGGTCGTTCTCCGATTTTGCCAATTTTTAGTAAGCAGATATATAGTAATAAGAGTAACGTTCCTGCCAAATTTCATCACGATATCTTCAACGATTGCCAAATAACAGCTTGCAAAACTTCTAAATTACCTTCTTTTAACAGTGGGCGGTGCCACGCCCATTGTCCAAAATTTACCCTTTTTCTATTCTGCGTCATAGTTCAACTAACTTACCAAGTTTCATCGCTTTGATCCGTATTTGGTAATGAATTATCGCACTTTTTCGATTTTCGAAATTTTCGATATCGAAAAATTGGGTCGTGGTTATTGTCCGATATCGTTCATTTTAAATAGAGATCTGAGATGAGTGCCGAGGAACCTACATACCAAATTTCATCAAGATACCTCAAAATTTACTGAAGTTATCGTGTTACGGACAGACGGACGGACGGACGGACGGACATGGCTCATCGAATTTTTTTTCGATACTGATGATTTGATATATGGAAGTCTATATCTATCTCGATTCCTTTATACCTGTACAACCAACCGTTATCCAATCAAAGTTAATATACTCTGTGAGCTCTGCTCACTGAGTATAAAAAAAATGCCTGTTGGAACAACTTAAAGGAAGATAATTTCTTTTTTTAGTAGAAGATATAGATCATTTATTTATTGAATAACTCTCTCTCCAATAAAACTATTAACAAACAGATAATGAGACCCATATCCCGACTTTTTCCAAAGAAAGATGAACTAATACTATTCCCTGAACTCAGATATCCACACCACAAGGACATTACCGTTGTTTTCGCTATAAGCCGGTTTGCGGAGATCAACTTGCCATGCGGCTACAAAGAGGCTACAAAGAGATGAGAGAATCGTTACACTCAGCGACAATCAGGCCGCACTCAAGGTAATATCGTCAATTGAGATAAGATCATCAACTGTCATTTAGTACGTGGAGAGTTTGAATCGTTTAGGAGCTAATAACACCATTAGTTTCGCTTGGGTACATAGACACAGAGGGGTGGCTGGAAACCAGGAAGCAGACCGGCTGACCAGAAAGGCAGCGGCCGAAAGACCTATTTAGCCTGAGCCTATCATGGCTGTAGGGTGTCACTACATTTGGGGAAACATTCAGCAGAAGGAGACAAGCATCAGAGAACGACACTGGTGTGAATTCCAGGACTCCAGCAGGCAAAAGGACTGATAGGGACGATATAAAACAAAGCGATATAAAGCTTTGATTAACTCCCAAAAAGCAGCCTTAGAATTTTCACAGGGAAAATCGCAGGCCGTTGCAGACTAAGGAGCCCCATTCACAAACCAGGCATATCGTCCTAATAATTTCTGTCGGTTTTGCGACAGCGAGGATGAGACTGCAGAATACACACCCTTTCGAATGTGATGACGTCGCTAGAAGACCAAGGATCTTTGGATCACTAAAACTAGAACTTTAGCTTATAGTAACATACTAGATTTCTACAGAGAGTTTGGATTGGATGAGGTGATGTGAAGAGAATGACAGCACAATAGATCTATAGATCGCAGTGCATAACTTCACAACAATCTATTTCAGGTGTCTAAAAGTAGACTAATATTTTTTTTTAATTGTGTACTGTGAACACATTCCAAACTTAATACAGTCTAATATTAATACCTCAAATTGCAAATGGAGCCTTCCAGAAAAATAAAACTTCATTTCTCGCTGAACATGTGCCTCATACTCACATCCAGACAAACTCACTTGCTTTTAACCAACCCTCGAAATAGCGAGTAGTAAATGAAGGATTTTTGTTAGTATTCGATAAATAATGTCATTATTGACGATAAAAGTAGGTAGGTATAAGAATTTGATTGAGTTTAATTAAGTAGAAAAAGAGATGAAAAGTTGAACGAATTCAGGAGCAGTTTAACGAACGCAAAGTTCAGCGAAAACACTGTTTAATGGTGCATACTTCAGGCGCATTATAAGAAAAAAACCGCAAACCTTACAATGGCACAATTAAGACGATATCAAGTGAAAAACAAAACTGCGTTGAAAAGAAGTAATAAAGGAAATAAGTTGAAATTTTTCTTAATAAGTTTACCGGCGAAAATTTACCAAAATACATGGATGTGCATGCTCCGCGTACTTTAATAAATGCATGCAATCGCTAATGACTTGCGCCAGCCAATAATTGCTATACAAAGCAAACAATGCCTGGTATTTATTTAAAATTTAATAACTTTATCAAGGCACAAAAAGGTAAACAGAATTGTGTTTATTGCAATTTTTTTATTAAAAATATTGTATGCACAAATGGTCCACACAGAGAGGAGCAACAATGGAAGCGGTGTGGGCAAGTGAGTACAATAAACTATAAACCAAACCACCCGCCAGCAATTAAGAAGGAGCGTGTATATTGGCTGCAATACTACAGAAATATGTACGTTGCATATTCGAACTTTAAGCACAGACACATAGATACATGTGTAGTATATGATTGGTAATCAAAAGTCATTTGCATATGATTTTCCTAAGGGTAAGCAGCAGTCTTTATAGTCCAACAAAGTTATGGAATTGTAGGCGGCGGCAACGGTTGGTGTACAAAGAGTCGAGAGGTCATAGCAATTAAAACGTTTTGTGCGCCAATGAACCTAAACGACGAGCAAGGACAGTTATGGAGGTCGTTTTCTATATGTATGTGAGTGTGTGTGTATAAGCGGCGCGGCGTATAGATCGAATAAAAAGTTGAATGACAATGATAATCGTATAAAAGTGTTGAACGCGAGAACGTCGATGCAAATGCAAACAATTGGCTTATCAATTTGCATGCTGAGTAGGCGTTTGACAGTAAATTTGTTTAACCAATCAACCACAGTGTAGACGTGCTAAGGACACACATACACACATATATAAAATAATTATAAGGCGCGATAACCTCCGAAGAATTCTAAGGCCGACGTGGGACCTACATGTTTTATGCCGACTCCGAACGGCATCTGCAAGGCAGATGATTTTCACTGAAAGCTTTGCATAGCAGAAATACACTCGGAGCGCTTGCCAAACACTGACGAGGGGCGACCCCGCTTAAAAAATTTTCTTCTAATTGAAAAACCTTATTTTAAAATTTTGATGTTGCTTTACCCGGGGTGTGAACCCAGGGCATACGGTGTGGTAGGCGGAGCACGCTACCATCACACCACGGTGGCCGCCGCCAATACACTATGGAAATATATACTATGGAAATTGCAAAGGAAAGCTTAAAGTTTTACAATTTTTATAAACAATTAAGTTCAGAAAAAATTTGTTTATATAAATTAACATCACACAACAAAACTACTAAATTTGAAGTGCATAAAATTTTTAACATAACAACATCATGGTATCTACATTTCATAAGCACTCAGCACATAATAAAATTAAAGAAAAAAAACTTTTTTAAAAATAAGCTTTTATTATTTTGGTTAATAAAATTAACTAAAAAGTAAACAATAAATTGACTCTAAAGAAATATAACACTTTATAAGTTCATTGTAAGCTTAAACGATAATTAGGCTTTTTCGTCTGCGACAAAAAAATTCTATATTGTACATAATTATATGTTTTTAACATTAAAACTTTACACCTAAATTATTAAATCTTACAGTTTATATCACAGTCCAAATTGTTCTAATAAAAAACGTGTTAAATTTTGATGGTATAATTAAGAACATTTAGGATCTCCTTTTCTTGCTATCGCAATGTAACACGCTTTTATTAGAACAATTAGGACTGTGATATAAACTGTAAGCTTTAATATTTAGGTGTAAAGTTTTAATGTTAAAAATATATATTATGTACAATATAGAATTCTTTTGTCGCAGACGAAAAAGCCTAATTATCGTTAAAGCTTACAATGAACTTATAAAGTGTTATATTTCTTTAGAGTCAATTTATTGTTTACTTTTTAGTTAATTTTATTAACCAATAATAAAAGCTTATTTTTAAAAAAGTTTTTTTTCTTTAATTTTATTTTTTACTTTTTAGTTCGTTTTATTAACAAGTAATAGCAGCTTGTTCTTAGAAGCCTTTTTCTTAAATTTAATTTAAATAGGAATTTTTTTAAATTTTTAGTAGGGTAAAATATTGTTTAAATTAGTTACGTAATCTTACTTAGTTATTTGTAACGTTTCTCATTCTATCCATTTCTCTAATGCATCAACTTACTTTTTAAGTTAATTTTATTACCAATAATAAATGCTTATTTTAAAAAAAATTTTTTTTCTTTAATTTTATTTTTTTCTTAATTTTATTATATCATAATCCGAATATATTGGGGCATATTCATAATCGAAATAAAATGTGACTAGTTTAGTTGAAGCATTTTTGACAGAGAGCACATATAAAATTGTGTCAAACAGTGTTAAATAACTTAACTTTGCCTATGCCGCGATCAGTTTACACTACTTATTGCAGATCTCTCATCTGTGGGTTAAATCCGTTTTAAAATAAAATTCATACTTTCGCTTAGCTAAAATTCCATCGCCAAAAATCTGTAAAACAAAAACCAAGTGCGCAGAAAAATATGCAACACTTACCGATAACAGCCTAACGGCGTTAGCGTTCGTTGTATCACAGAATTTTTAACACTTTGAAAATGACGGCTGTTGTTTGCAAGTTTGCATTCCTTTGAGTGTTCGTTTTCACCATCTGGATTAACAAAGTTATGAGCCTGGACATTCGTGCAATTTTAGTGATGTAAATTGCATGGCGCCAGCACCAATGTGTGCCAGCTCAATGGTAGCTCATTGACGAAATGACTCCAATTGAATTTTTGGCGCTACTTAGTAGTGAGTGCGTAGTACATTTCACTTGCGCTATTGAGTGAAACGACTTTTGTGTGTCAGGCACGAGTTTGGTGCTATTGGCGCTACTGGCAATGATGACACTGAGCTGATGGCGGTAGCGCTGGTAGTTCAGCTTTTGAATCAGAGAAAGAATTGATGACCCGTGCAAATTATTATGGCTTTGGCCGTGTAAATTATTATGTTGTATTTGCACCAAATAAATGCTGCGGACATAACAACCGGAGTCATTTTGAGTTGTATATTTTAAATTTAATGCACAATTAATATGGGTGTGTTTGAGCGGCCAAATAATAACAGTAGTATTGCTAAAGTGCTGCTAAGTTGATGGAATGTCGCTAATTTCCTAGCGATGATCAATATATTGTCAATATTTCGTTCAACGGACACGCGAAATTGCCACATCTGCTCAAATTTTCCAACTTTTTCCATTCTTGATTTAACTTAAGCTGTTATGCCAATATTTTTCAGCCAGCTTTTTTCAAATAGGTAATTTTTCCAAAAGCAAAATAAATTACAGAAAAAATTACAGAGTTAAACAGCCTTAAAAATTCAGCTATGTTGGTTATACACAGAAATACAACAGAGGGTTGTGTCTCCGCTTTTCGCATGCGTTGAGATTGACCACGCGTGACACGCGTGATTCACCACGTCCAAATATCACAATCCACGGATAGGTACCGGCGGGTTTGTATGGGACTTAGGCTGTTATTCCAAAGTAAATACAAATCTTTACCGATAACTGTGTTATCGATTAATTTATCGAATTCTAACAAGTAATATTGCATTGTCATCGGAGTTATACATGTGTGCAAAATTTCAGCTCAATCGGACACCGGGAAGTGTATCAAATTTAACTTGCAAGATTCCATAACAGACAACAAAAGTGAAACTAAATAAAAGCTTATAAATAAAAAAGGAAAAACATGAGAAAAGGTGTGTGAGTATTACGAGTTCGTGAATTTTTAAGATCAAAATGCTACTTTATTGTTGATGGTCAATGTCGTTAGCCGTGAATGAAACCGCATTCCGCAGCCGTAACCATAACCATAACAGTAACCATGACCATAACCGTCACCGCAACTGTAACCATAAACCTTTACCGTAGCCATAACCGTACCCGTAACAATAACGCCAAGCATAACCATAACTTTAACCATAACCGTAACCGTACCATAACCATAACCGTAACAAGATCAATAACAATCTTCATAATCGTAACCGAAATAATCAGCGAAGCCGTCGCCGTTGCCATATCTCGTATCATTAACTTAACCGTAACCATAACCTTTAAAATTACAGTATCCGCAATAGTAACCGTTAACGACTCAATATCAAAATCTGTGCTATTATCATCATTTTTATTATAGATTGGTCCCGATGCTCTGCGACAAAAACGACTAATTTGTGTATCGGATAGATTGAACTTACTAAGGCGGTATCGTAGATTACAGTGTCTCGTGCAGTACCTAATGAGAGATCGTAAGTCCTCTCTACTTAAATTAATGAGTTAGGTTGTTATCTTGTCGCTGGGAGTACAAACGATTTGGCCTGTTGTTGTTGTTGCAGCAATGCTTCGCCCCACCCAATAGGTGCGACCACATACAAATTGGCATTAATATCCTCTAACAGGGTTGGACCAAAGATATAAGGGTGTTAGAGGCGTTTGTTTCACGGTACAAGCATGACATACATTGGGTACGTAACTCCCACATTCGGGTTAAGTAAGAGTTGAACCAATTACCTTAACCAGTTGAGTAATGCGCGTCTCGCGGAGGTTTTTTTCTCAGCTGCTATTTCAGGGTTATTGTCTTTGAGAACGGGGTGCACCGGGCAATTTTCGGCATAGTAGTTCGACGACTTTTTGTAGATGTTTCTGAGGGCCTTTTCATTTTCCTTTTCTACATACAGCTGAATTCTTCAGTGCCAGATTTCTTCATAGGTCTTACGGAGATGATTTCAAAAGTTCATGGAGGGCGGGATCTATTCAATCAGATGTATGCTGTGATGCCCAAGTTTCTGGGTATTCAACAGAAACTGTTTGTCCAGCATTTCATTTCTCTCCCTTATAGGTAGTATTCTCGCCTCACTGTGTAAATGATGTTGTAGAGCGCATTGTTTTGATAGGCTCGCATTTTCATCCAGGGTTTTTCTTTGAGGCTCAGCGACCTAATTCCAACGCGTTGCATACAAGCCGGCCAATTGCTTGAGAATTTCGCTAGAGCTCTGGACTTAAGCTACAATTATGATAGCATGCTCGCCAAAATATGGGTACCGATCGAATGTCACACACAGTTTTTTGAGTGAAGGACAGTCGTTTGTATAATTCTATCGACGTGGCATGTCTTTGCCCTGGGCATTTCATCCAGCGTTGTCTGTACTACTTTATTTCCCAATTATCTGTGGTTTCGTATTGAGTTCGGCGGCGGCCGTGGTGTGATAGTAGCGTGCTCCGCCTATCACACTGAATATCCTGAATTCAATCCCCGGCAAAGAAACATTAAAATTTTAGAAACAAGTTTTGTCAATTAGAAAAGTCGCCCCTCGGCAGTAATTTGGCAAGCGCTCCCAGTGTATTGCAGCTATGAAAAGCTTCTCTCTGCCTTGCAGGTGCCGTTCGGAGTCGGCGTGAAACATGTAGGTCGCGTCCCGCCAATTTGTAGGGAGAACTAAAAGGATCACGACGCAAATCGTAAGCAAAGCTCAAGCTAAAATCTCTTCGGAGGTTATCGCATCTTACATTAATAAATAAATTTTTTTAGTGAGTGCCTTAGTGAGTCCACAGCAGGACTATAGAATGCGGCTATATGACCCTGCTTTGCTAGGTAGTCCGCCTGTTCACTACTTTTATGTCCCCGATTCCCGCGAAACTCATCCTAACAAAATCTTGTTTTTGGATCCCAGGTAATTTAGTACTTGAATGCCTTCATCCACAAGTTTAGAAATAATTGCGTAAGGCTGGAAGAAACGTAAGGTTAACTGTCTGAGGATACTCCTCAGGATAAGCCTCTTCGTGAACACTCTCTATATAACTGAAAAAAAATCTGATTTCATGAAGATCGTATTTATAAATATGTATGTGTGCTTTTGAACTAGATGAAAAAAAAACTGTTTACCAAGCAAAAAATTCCGAAGCCAACGAAAAGGCTATACCTACAACCTACGTATATTTCCAACAACAATAATTAAATTGTTTCCTCAGCTGGTCAAAAGTGTAACAAGGAAAAAATTATTTACTACAATCTACGCCCCCAATTGGAAACACCAGCGCACAAAGCAGAAGGATGAAAAGGGAAGGCCAAGTAAACCCAAGTAGGTAAATTGAATATAGTTTGCTCCTGTAACACCTTTTTTGCTATGGCACGTAATTGGAGCGTTTTGAGTGGCGCTAGAGCAGAAGTGTAATTGAAAATAAT
The DNA here is from genome assembly GCA_029619165.1 of Eurosta solidaginis. Lineage (NCBI taxonomy): Eukaryota > Metazoa > Arthropoda > Insecta > Diptera > Tephritidae > Eurosta > Eurosta solidaginis. The sequence goes on from JARSSU010011175.1 coordinate 14,619, forward strand.
ACGCAGAGTAAAATGTAGAAATTATGAGCAAAAAAGAAACACGTTATGCAAAATACTATGTTGAGTAAGCTTTATGTTGAAGCTGTCGTTATTTATTTTTTAATTTTTATTAGATGTAATGCGAGTTTAATGATAGGGCATGTGTGTCCGCCTTTTTGTGGCAGCTTTTGTATAACCTCAATTTTAAAAGCTTGGTTTTTTAGCTTGTTCTAGTTGCTCATTTGGTAGGAGGATAATAAAAGAGTTTATTAAAAATAGAATCAGTTCCCAGGCTATCGTAATTGTACTAAATGTGCCAGTATAAGGGCGTACTTAATTCTATCCTCTGGTAAGGACTGCCCATATCAGCAACGCCTCCACCCACCTTCGGCTAGTGTGCAATGTAATGTTGGGCTAAAAGGAGTATCTGCTTATGAGCACACAAATAGGTTATTCAATCTATCACAACCTACAGATCGCGGGTGTGGTGGAAAGCCTGGGGATTGAAAAAATTATGTAGATGACTGTGGTGCGATTACTAGGCGGTTAGATCGTGACTGTCACCGTTGAATGGGATTAGTACCATTTTAACAATTAAAGTTATAAGCAAAATTGTAAACAAATTGCCTTACGTTGAGATATTGGAGTAGCCCGCCATATAATGAATGAGATGTAGGTGTGATAACGTCCAAAGAGATTTTTAGGCCGAGCTTTCTCTTCAATTTGCGTCGTGCTGCCTTTAATTTTTCCTACAAATTGGCAGGACGGAACCTACTTGTTTTATGCCGACTCGGATGGCATGTGCATGGCAGCTGAGTTTTCACCGCGAGCTTTTCTTCGCAGAAATACGCTTAGAGTAGTTTGCCAAATAATGCCGAGGGGCGACCACTTTCAAAATTTTACCGCCATATCAAAACGACATTGAACAAGATGGGTTCCACGACTGCCTTATATACAAACTGAGATCTTTTTCTAATCAAAAGTATTGGGAAAATAATAAACTCGCTCAGAGGTTCATCATACCAATTTTCGCATTCGGATCTAAATTGACCTAAGGGACCGGAAAGATAAGCTGAACAACACCCAAAGCCCTTTTGTTATCCATGCGGCTTTCAAAATCGGCGATAGTGTTCAAGTATGAATTCTTCGTAATCCAAGAACTATGCAGGCTGTCACTGGCTACACGGAAGTATTGGGAAGATGGTGTATATAGTGGCTTGAACAGGTCGTATCAAAATTGGCTTGTGAGGAAGTGGAAATCTTGAAACACTTCTATTCACTCCCATGTCCCTTCTATTCATTTTGAGGCACCGAACCATAAGGGATGAAGCGACACGAAAAGGATTGGAGTAAACTACAACACCGCATAACTGCAGTCTTTCGGCGGCACTACTGCCGTACCACCTTAGTAAAATGAAATAACATTTAACACAATTTTTCGAGATACCTCTCAAAAATGTTTTCAGATGCGTGGGGTGACTCTCAAACACCCAAGTTGAATCGTGAGTCACAATTATAAGTATCTAGATTTATGGACCCCTTAAGTCTGTGTTGAAACCACGATGGAAACCAGCTAAAGATGTTAACTTGAGATCCAGCTCAATCTTAATGGCAATGCAATTTTTAGGGAGAAATATTACGCTAGACGGCGCTCATCTGAATAGTTAAAAATGTAATTAAAATGGAGAACCAAAAAGAAATAATGAAAAGCAAAATAATAACACCTGGACGACTATGACGTATACTGGAAAATCGACATATAAATTGGCAATCTTTTTTAAAAAATACAACATTAACACGGCGTTCAAAACTTCGAACAATCTAGGGCGAAAAACTAAGAACTAACAATAACTCAGAGGATTCGTTTAGCAGCCACGGCGTATACAAGCTTACCTGCGGATGCCAACACAGTTATATAACAAAAGGACGGAAAATGAACGAGGTTCAGAGAACACATTAGAGATTACAAAACACGGAATCCAAACATTATACCAGAGTCTAACTTCACATGGTCGAAAATGAATATTCCATAGCAAACATCAATAAAACAGTTAGGATCCTTCACATACAAGCAAAGGCCGACGTCTCAACGTATTCGAAAACATGGAATACTACAAATAGAAAAGAACAGATAAACAGGATTTCTGACACAATATTTGAGCCTTTAAAACTTGTTTACAAGAAACAAAGAAACCACACAGGTACAAGAGACAAACACACAAAGCAATAAATGCACAAAAACAACAAACACACAAAGAAGGTCAAACGACTGTTTTACCTGCCTTAGTCAGCCAAGCAAATCGATCAGTAAAAACCACCCTCGATTCTGAATGAGCACACAGCACATACACATAAATATACACATGCTTCAATTTGGATAATACCTGCTCATGTACCTACGAACTATAAATACAAGACAAACGACAACAACAGATCAGAACGAAAATCGACATTGATGATGGCACAACGCCGAAACCGGTTTGTCTCGAAATAAAATTTGACAAGGGATGACGGAAAATCGTTCCAATATATATCGACAAAGAAGGACTTTGACGCGTTCTTCATAGTAAATTTGTCTTCTATTTAGCGTGCAAGGAACTACTGTACGGCGCCATGCGACACTCAGCGAAAGCTTTAATTTAACCGTGCGCTTTTGTTTACCCCTACAACTTTTAATTGTAATTTAAAGTTATAAAAAGGATTTAGCTGAGGTTTTGTCGAGCAGAACTCATAACAAATGTATGCGGCAAAATATTATTTTTTTTCTTTAAGCTCATTTCGTTGTGGGTCTAAAATCTTTGTATCACTTAAAAGTGTATGAACATTAAATGTGCACATACAGCAGTGCACACGAAAATAGCAGTGAAATTTCTTCTATTATATTCATTCTTTATTTTAGATAATTTGAGAAAATACTTCTATGAATTTCGAAACTGAGACCAATTCAAACGCGTTTTTGAAAAATTCGAGAATTAGAAAAAACATTTTTTTTAGTTCCAACTATATATTTTTTTTTGTTTTTGCAATTCGTAATTGATTTTGTAACTGAAACTGAGCAAACTTATCTCAAAAACCTTTTCGAAAAAAATTCGAAAGTTCAATCAATGTTTTCGAAAAAATCGAACCTTTATTTTGAATTTTCTGAATTTTTTTGAGTACTTAGTTTTGTAGCCAATTCAATTTTAGTATAACAAAATACAAGTTATAGGTCTCTTGAAACTGACATCGACTTTTGACAATTTTTGACTGAAGAGTGTTTTATATTTTCTTCCATATAAAAATAAAAAGCTTTGCGCGCTGCGGGGGAAAAAAATATAAAAACACCCTTCGGTAAAAGAAATTGTCAGAAATGAATGAGAATTTTGAGAGACATATTACTTGCGCTTTCTGAGGCTGAAATTGATTGGGCTACAAAAACTGAGTACTAAAAAAAAATTAGAAAATTCAGAATAAAAAGTTCGAAATTTGTCGAAAACTCTCGAGTTTTCAAATTTTTTCAAAAACGTTTCTAAGATTTGTTTGTCCAGTTTCAGTTAAGAAATCGATAATATTTGTGTCTTATATCATAGCAAATAAAAGAAAAGAATTTATTGATGAAATTTGATAAAAATTGCCGCTGTCGTTATTTAAATTTACTGCCATAAGGGTAAAAAATCGTCAAAAATTAATGCGGATATTGAGAGAATTATAATTTACGCTTTGTTAGATTAAAATTGATTGGGCTACAAAACAAATGCTCAAAAAAACATTCGGAAAATTCCAAATAAAAAGTTCGAAATTAACGAAAAAGCTTGTTTCGATTTTTCGAATTTTTTCGAACACATTTTGAGAAAAGTTTGCTCAGTTTGAGGAATAGATGCTTGCTTAATAAAAAAAAGAAGAATTTATTTGACGAAATTTCACAAAAACTTTCACTGCTATTTTCGTGCTCGCGGCTGTACACATGTATGTAAGCATATATGAACTTGGTGTGTATTTTTTTACAAAAACACTTATAAATTGCACTTTCTTCATAAGTTTACAGCAATAACGCCCTCATTGGTTGCTGTTCTTTTTTTTTCTCTATTTTTTGTTTGTTGACATTGCAGTTGTCGTTAACGCTAACGTTGCTGTTAGTTTTTTAATTTAATTAATTGCTTTTAAGCTTCGCATTTCACGTTTACTTTAGAAAATAAGCTAACGTTGCAGTAATACTTTTTGTGTTGGATTATTGCAAGTGTGTTTGTGTTTGCCTATTTCTATATCGTTTGTGTTTCAAGTAAGAGGGCACACCTGCGCTGCAGCCTGGGCGCCAACACAATCGCCAAGGGAATAACTAAACTTTAACATTGAGCAATGTAAATGAAATTTCAGTGCAAAAGCATACAACAAAAACAGTAACAACAAAAATAACACTCTTTTTGCAGTGACAACGAAGAACTTTATATTACTTTTATGTATTATCTTCATACTTAAGCGTATTGTATTTCTCATTAGTTGTGCCAAAGCAATACCATTTAGAATAATGGCATGAAAGTATGGGCGACCCAAATGGCAGTCAGGTAAACAATATTGAATTACAAAAGTTTGAGAAAATAATTAGTCAAATTTCAATGAAGATTCTCTCTAAGTGCGTTTAGCAGCTGACGAAATATGAAAAAAGAGTAAGCAAAATGTTAACTAAAAACTAATTAGAGTTTCATTAAAGCCTCCCTCCTATCTATTAACGCTGTAAAGGTAGCTCTACTTGAACAAACAGTAAATAAAGTTAAGCTAGCAAAAATTGTTGGAGCTTCAGTTAAAACACAATAATGCTTGAGCTGATTAATTTATCAAAATTTCTAAAATGAATAAAGTGCAGTAATTTTAATTATTTATTTAATATGCCGCGATTCATCGGAGAGCTTATTAAAGTCACTTACTCAAAGTTTCAGGTATAAGAAAAAACTTTTGCTTTAAACAACAAAACTTCAACAAAGTTCCTACCTATACCATCGCTGACAATATCTAATTTATAGGAATTTGACGCCAGTTGGCAGTGCCCTGTAAGTCCCTTCATGGCTCTCAAGCTCGCCTCAAAGGCAGGGAAGATCTCTTTGGGGCTCACGAACTGGACCATGTAGTATGTCTGTGGTATTGTTAGACAGCGCTATATCTTCAATTTTCAACAAGAAAGCGAACACAAAAAGGAGGGGCTTGCGGAACACCAAACCAGCAACATTGCGTTCTTTTGCATGCATGCAGCGCCTTGAAGTATTTTTTCTTCTTCTCCTCCACAATGAGTTTCAAAGAAAAATTAATTCCAGAATCATATCGATATATTATGTGCCTTCTTGTGCAGGTATAGTCAAGCTCGAGAACTAACACTTCAGATCAGATTCGTACTTTTAGAGATGGCGGTTAGCCTGACGTCAGAGGCCTTGCCATTGACGATGGAACTAACGCCAATTGATATTAGTTCCCCTTTTAAAACAGAATTGTCATTGAAAACCTTATCTAATTAAGGTAATTTAGTTCTATTCAATTTCAAATGAACTCGATTCCATTCAGTTTAGTTTAATTCAATTCAATCATCCAGCTCAATTCAACTCAATCCAAATTGAATGGACTAACGCCAATTGACATTTGTTCCCATTTGAAAAAAATTGAGTTTGAAAAACTAATTTAATTTGATTTAGCTCCATTTAAATCAATGGAACTTAATTCAGTTCAGTTCAATTTGAATTAATTCAATTCAACTCAATTCAATTTGATTAAATTCAATTCACTTTGATTCAATACGGTTCAATTAAATTCAATTCAGTTCAGCTCAATGAAAGTAATCGCAGTTTCGGTTTCGGATTCGTAGAGGGAGAGGACTTAGTCGCCAAGTACGTTCGTTCACGCTACCCAAATCATCGGCTTGAACACCCACGGCATAAGTTTCTGCTAACTCCAAACTTATCGTATCCGTCCCTGCTATATGGTGCTGGTGTATGCACCATGAAAGCATCAGATGAGGCGACCCGTCTATGGAAGCAGGGGGAGAACCCGACCCCTCTTCCGCTGAAAGGATCAGGTGGAAAACGATTTAATTCAATATGTGTGGCCTCCAGTTAATCTAACGAAAAACTTTGGACTTCCATACCCCTTAAGCGGTTAAGCTGCAATTGGGTAAGTGTGTACCGGATACCTTGGTGCTTTTTTTCCATACATAAGATTGAGTTGTGTTTCTCGTACAATACTCTCTCATTTATATTTAAAATTTCTTGTTTGCCTGCCACACGTACAAGACATCCAAATCGAATATTCATGTTTTTTGTGTGATTTACACACATTTTAAATGACTGAATGAATGAATATGCGAATGGGATATGGGAGATGTGAGACGAGCGCATACGAACACATGTAAACATGTGCTATAATGTACATAAATAAGTAAATGTATGCATTTGTATATTTATATATGTTTGTAGTTTTATTTTGCATTGATTTTTGCCTTTTCTACAGCTTAGGGATATAATTTATTTTGTTGATGCAGGTACGAGCACTGTCTGGGGATACCATGGCGTATACGTAACTTTACCACCTGACTACAAAAATATGCACGTACATATTTGCTGGCGGCAACAACATGAATGAAGTAAACTTACTTTCATTAATTGTTACTACTTCAGTATGATATATCCGCTTTTGAGACACATTACCTATGTATGTATGTATGTTTGTATTATGGCTCTTAAAAAAACTCGAATAATTCGATTTATCGAGTATTCGGTTTCAGATTATTGTACCTTTATTAATCGAATTTCACTATTCTAATAGTTGATTTATTTAGATTATTCGTATAACAGCAACTCAAATATTATTCGGTTTTCAAAATTAAACTTCCATTTTATATAAAGTTTTCATACTAAAAATTACGTATATGTATATGTATGTACCACACATTTCTACTTTATAGAATCTTTGTTAATTTGATCAAAAATTGACGTCATACCTGATCTTTCTACGATGATAAGTGCGCTCCAAATCGACCGAGATGTGACAAGTAACAATTCGCCGACATAAGAGCTTTGAGCAACAAATTTTTCGAAAAAATTGTATGAAACTAAAAAAAAGGTATTTCATATTTTTGTCCGTCTTGGCTCCAGGAACACGTAAGCAAAGTTTTTAAATACAGTTTGGGATCACTCTGAACATAGCACATTTGATTAAATTTAAATGCACTCAATTAATACACACTTGAGTGACAAGAAATAAATATGTGCCAGGGAGTGGCAGTTTTATTAGTCAGCTACATAATACCAATTCATTTTGTGTGTTGGAAGATACTTCAATAAAGTCTAGGTCCACCAATCATGGAACACTACATCAACAGTTTTTTTAACAGAAAACATAATTGTAATCCCAAAGCAGCCTTAAATGCTAAAGTGGGAAGAAATCAGTAATTTAGGTAAAATATTATAGCCGTTAGACAAAGCAGTTGTTATACCATGCTATCATCAGGAAATTACCACAAATCAACTTCGAAACATACCCAATGATGCCGAAATAGCCCCAAAATGACAACGAAATAGTCTTCAAATCCATCCCAAAATTAGCCTGAAGTGGTACCTTAATGACCCCGGCAGAACCCCGAAACAGTATCTAAGATCATAAGAAAATGACTTCAAATTGACCTTGAAATGAGTCCGAAAGAACTACGAAATAACCCAAAATGATTCCGAAATAGTCTCCATATCCATCCTGAAATTACCCTGACAGTTTCCAAGATCATCAGAAAATTATTACAAATTGTCCTTGAAATTACTCTGAAAGAACTTCGAAACCGTCTTCATATGACTCAAAATGCCCCAAAATGATCCCGAAATGACAAAGAAATAGCCTCTAAAACCTTTCCAAAATTACCCGAAAGTGATTCCAAAATGACCCGGGAGAACCCCGAAATAGTCCCGAAAATCATTTTCTTGTGGACCCGAACTAAGACCGAAATAATCCTTACAAACATTCCGCTATGACCGCGAATAGTTATTAAAATCATCCCGAAGTGATAACAAAATAGTCACTAAAACCCACCATGAGTGGCCGAAATGATCCCCATATGACCACGGAAAGCAGCGCTACCGCAACGCACCGCTTTGCTACGAAGAACGTCGTTTCTTGTTGCTTTTTTGTTATTTTCTGAGCTTTAAAACACAATATAGCACGTAGCACCGCCAGAGCTATCCTCTATATTCTTTTTACATATATTCAGAGGCTGAGCAGTAGCAGAGCATATTTTTCGTTGCTACTGCTGCTCTGGAGTAGCAAATAAAAAATTTATTTAAAATGCCGCCGTGGTGTGGTGTGTGATGGTAGCGTGCTCCTCCTAACACAACGAACATCCTGCTTTCAAATCCCGGTAAAAGAAGCATCAAGTTTTTTTCAATTAGAAAAAAGTTTTTCTAAGCGGGGTCGCTCGTAAGAAGTGATTTGGCAAACACTCCGAGTGTACTTTCTGCCATGAAAAGATTTTCAGTGAAAAGCTGTGCTTTATTCGGAGTCTACGTAAAACATGTAGGTCGCGTCTCGCCAATTTATAAGGAAGGTTAAAAAATTAACACAAAGCAAATTGGAAGGGAAGCTCGGCCTAAATTTTCTTCGGAGAATTTGAATTTATTTTAACTTTTATTTTAAAATAAAAAATAGTGCGTTTTTATGCTTAAAGTTCACATATGTCGAATAGTCGACAACCAGCAATTATGTGAATAAAAGTTGATGTATGATCATTCGATTTTAACTAGTCGAATCCTGAAAATCGATTATAAGTACATTCGAATTATTCGAATATTCGTTTAATCGAATATCACGAGCTTTAGTATGCCTTATGCGGTTTTTACTACAAATTACATCCGTTTGGCCTTATTTCAAATACGTTTGTTTTCCTGCTTTTCTTTTCAACACATTATCAATCTGTATCTGTATTTTTGTATGTAAAAACATTGACAACTCATGGAAAACTTCATACATCTATTAATTACGAAAAGCATTAACACATTGCTCAACTCACGTTTCTATAAACTTTCTTCAAAAAAAATTTTATTTTTCATTTTAACTGATTTATATTCTTACTCAAAAGAAGAACTGTGATATACTCGTGACATTGCCTAAAATTTTGCAAAGCAAAAAAAAACTTAATTTTAAACAAAAGTCTCACTGACTTTCAAAGTTTACCTCTTAGTTTCAGGAGTTCGTTAGCCCGCTTATGCAAAATTAAATAAAGTCTACATGCATAAAATTTTCAGTACGACTTCTTCTTATCTCTTAAGTCATCAAGTTTGTATAAAAGTTTGCAAAATCACGTACATATTTAGTTAAGCTTACATACTCGCGAATGTTCTTCTAAGTATTCGCTTTAGTTTGCTTATGACATTTGACATTTAATAATGAGCAAACATGCATTTCGAAGACAACTTGCGCAGTTTTGGATATAAAGTGAATTAGACTAACATTCTCATAAATCATGATGACCTGCTAAGTTTATGTGACTTATTTTCCAGTATTTCTATTGCGAATAATGAATAAATTATTCGGTATTCTTAGCTTTATTTTGAGTTTTACGCAGCGCGAACTGAACAAATGTAATGATAGCTGTAATCTTTTCGAATTGAGTCGGAAATAAGTACGATGTTTTACTAAAAACACACCAATTACACGCAGAAATATATTCGTACAAACTAAAAACGCGGGTACCGGTGCGTGAGCGTAACCTTTTTTTATTATAATTTTGCATAACGTGATCACGCAATCGATGATGGTGGAATTAATATCCCCTCACACGATTATGACTAAGTCAGAATAGCAATAACAAAATTAAACAACAAGGCCGCGGGAGCTGATAGTCTGCCCAGCTATTCAAAAATGTCGGTGGGTAGTTGGTAAGGCGCATGCATCAGCTTCTTTGCAAAATATGGTAGGAAGAGTACGTGCCCGATGATTGGAATCAAAGTGTGCTTTGGCCAATCTACAAGAAGTGGGGACTCTGCAAACTGCACCAACTATCGCGGAATCAGCTTTATTAGTATCGCATATAAGGTGCTGTCAAGCGTTTTGTGCAAAGGATTGAAGCCCGCTGTGGATCGGCTGGTTGGACCCTATCAGTGCGGCTTTATACCTCGCAAATCTACCATCGAACAAATTTGTATCGTGCCAAATCTTGGAAAAAACCCCACGAAAAAAGAATTGAAACCCATCACCTTTTCGTCAATTTGAGTGAGGTTATGGTATTAGATGGTTCTTGTAGTGTGAGCAAGTTAAAAATAAAGTGCAAGTTTAAGCTATTTAAAAATACATAAAATATCATTGTATTGAAATAAACAAAAATTAGTATTGAAGTCAAAGGTATTCGCTTCATTTTGAAATAATTTTAGTGTCTTTAGCTTGTTGTGGTTTTTTTTTGTTATTTAAAATCCAGTACCTTTATTAGTGTTTATTTGCACAAATATTTCAATTTCAGCTAAAGTTTTAGTTGGGTTCCTCACAAATCCTTACGTTGGGACTTATATCTTATTATTAGTCAAAGTTCTGTGATTCCAAGTTATTAATATCAGCTGCCACTTTCTGCCACTAACCATGTTTTGCGACAGTTTTCTGATAGCGTAACCCTGGTAGATTATTGTCGTATGTTATATATGCTTACATGTAACATACGATATTATTTTATCCAGTCGACGATATGCACATGTAAACTTTTGTGTGTGTTTGTTGTTTTGTTATTGTTATGTATGCAAGATCTTTTAATAACTTAAATTTCTTTATTTAATCCTATTAAACATTGTATTTGCGACCACGTTCGAAATAGTAAAAGGCTTCGTTTCGAACATCAGCTCTGAAATCTAGCGAAGAATCACCCATGCCAATAAATGATACTTTGGACTGACAACATCAGATGAGGCGGATCTGGGAGTGTTAGAAAAAAATAGTTTTTTGAAAGATTTACGGACCCCTATACGTTGCCGACGGTGAGTACCGAAGAAGATTTCATGTTGAGCTGTACGAAATTTACGCAGACATCAACATAGTTCAGCAAATTAGCTGCCACAGAAATCTGGTATGAAATAACGGAAGCACCGAATCGTTATCCCTCAGATCCAACACAGCGGAGCACAAAGAATTTCCGTAGCTTATTACGTTATTTATCAGCCCAAATGTAAGTAGAGATGTTGCTGTCATACAGGTACTAGAAATGATGATCTGATGCTATAAATGGAGGTAAAGTACTTCAGGGAATGGACCAGAGAATTGAATATTCAACTGGTTAGAGCTACTACATGAAGGCGCCAACTTTTAACTTACCTAATTCTTTACCGAACCCCGTTACTTTCGTTTATTTCGAGCTCCATAAATTATTCAAAATTTAAGAGGGCGAAAACCCAACCAACACCACACCATCGTCGAATATGATCATTTCACTCAAGTATAAAGAAAACTTGGCGACCAATCCCAGAGCTATGTCATTCTTAAAGTGTACTGCGTAAGGGGCAGATTTAATATTGTCAGCAGTCAGGTGACGAATATAATCCTCTGGAATTGAGAAGATGGCAGCCAAGCCCACGAAGTCATTGTTTAGCTCATTCTTAGATATAGAAATCAGCGCAGACCGTGAGGTCTTGCGTCAATCGAAAAAACATTAACCATATGCTCGGGTAGTCTTGCTGGTAAAGAATCTAATACGAAGGTTTTAAATCTATCTTAGTGCTTAAACAGTCCATCTTAGTGCATAAACAGTCCTAACCCAGGGTGTTATGCAGACCATGTATATTGGATAATATATTTGGCTATATTTAAAGGGAGAATTTCTATTACCGGGTCGACTCGGGAAGTACAGATAAACTGTCGACGAAGTAAAATTGGGTTGAGCTAACTCCTCTTGCCATTTAGCGTTGGCGTACAAGTTCTTGTGAAGAAAGCAAAGTTAAGCATTTTCTTGTAGATTTTACCAGGCCTATTGATACATTTATATTCGTTTAAAATTTAAATACATCATGTTTCCTTTCGGTATTTAACTATGAGGATACGTGTTTCTTTTATAGCTTAAATACTGTGAAATAATAAAAAGGTCGTCCCCTTCAAGAACCATGAGTACTCTAATTTGCATACACGGGTATTATTAGTACTGATAAGCTTAAAGCAAATCGCATTTACATAAAGCGTTTCTTACACCACAGATGCTGTCACGCACAACACTTTTAACCCTTTTGAAATCAATTTGCTTACCCTTTCGTTTGCTTTTGGCTACATTGGCACCACAGATTGATAAATGACAGTCACCGCAGGCTCAAAATAAGCACCCTGCTTTGGCAGGTGCTAAGTTTCAGCCGCTAAAAAATGGCAATGAAAAGTGTCTTAGACAAAACAGGCATTCCAAGTGCTGTTGTTGTGTTGTAGCAGTCCAAGTGCTGTAATATGTTATGTAGATTCGCTGCTGTTATGTGAAAGGTGGTGAGGGGTACTTACATTAAAACCAAAACATTTAAAAGCAATCATGACTTGCGGGAATTTTGTGTCGTCTCGTGGTGAGAAAAGCATACGTGTATCTATTTTTATGTTATTCCATTTAAAATGCATTGAATTTTTTTGCGACTGAAAATGTACCAAGAGCAAGCAGAAGACTTTAAGGTGAGTTTTATTACTTCTTTTTACCCTATTTTTTGCTTAATGCACTTATATACAGTAGCGTACACGAAAGTTGCGGTGACAATTTTGCTTGAAATTTTCTTCAAGTTCCTTTTTTATTTTCGATATTTAAAAAAAAGCATGTCCATTTATTTTGTAACAAAAACATAACTGCATACTCATTGAGAAAACTCTCAATGAAAAGATTGACCTTTTAGTAAAATTTTTTCGAAATTTCGAATTTTTTGGAAAATGTTTTTGAGATTGATTTAAGTTATTTGCAAACGTCATGGAAAATTTTTCTTTTGTCATCAAAATAAAAAAAAAGATTTTAAGTTTTGATAAAGAGTTCTTGAATTTTTTCGAATTTTCGAAATCTTCAGAAAACCCTTTTTTACATTGCAATAAGTTTTTGTTACAAAATTCATGAAATTTTTTTCTTTAGTTAAAAGAAAAAAACAAGTAGTGACGAGACTGAATGGGGCTGAACAATAATCTTATCCCGTTCGTAATCTCCAAATAATGGGATGTATAAGATAAGAAATATATAGTGAACAGATATACATACCTAAACGGTTTTTAAGAAAATATAAAATACAAAATGGCAAAAAACCACCTTATCTGAACGATCGGTTGTATGGGAGATATATGTTATAGTGGTGCGATCCTACCGGAACCGACAAATGTCTAATATAATTAAAAATACATCCCTTTGCCAAATTTCATTGAGATATCTCAAAATTTGAAGGACTAGTTTGCGTTCAAACAGACAGACGGACGGATGAACAGACGGGTGGACAGACGGACTTGGCTATATCAACTCAGTTCGTCGCCCTGATCATTTCGGTATATTTAATGGTGAGTATATCGTCTATATTTCTCAACGTTACAAACATCGGACCAAAGTCAATATACCATTTCATGTTCATGAAAGGTATAATAAAAAAAATAAAAATAAAAGAAGAATGTTCTTGACGAGATTTGATAAAAATCCCCACTTCTATTTTCGAAATCGTTCTCGAGATGGTAGGGCTTGGTACCGGAACGTACCGGATCTGCATCCGGCGACGGACCATCAACATCGATAACACTCCCAAGGCCTTCGGGAAGTGTCCTTATTGCCACAACAACAACAACTGCTATTTTCGAGTTCACTGCTATATATTTAAAATACCATGTTTTGAGAATACTTCTACATGCGTTCAGCCTACTTATGGTAAAAAAAACTCTTCCGAGTCCTGGTGCAAAGGAGTATCTTAGAAAACGGGCTTGTGAACATAAACAGTAACAAACTGTTAAGGAATTGAGCTTCTTGTAAACCAATTGGAATGACTGCAAAGAGTCTCCAGGGGAAAATCGAAAAAAAAACGCTATAAGGGTAACGAACTTTCTCATAATAAAAAATAGCTAAAATGTTGACACGATTTACCCTAGAAGAGATTTAGGCCTTTCCTATGCTTTAATTTTCGTCGTGCTCCTTTAAGTTTTCTCACAAAATGACAGGACGCGACCTACATGTTTTATGCTGATTCCGAACGGGCAGCTGCAAGGCAAATGTGTTTTCACTGAAAAGCTTTTTCATGACAGAAGTACACTTGTAGTGTTTACAAAACCACTTTCGAGGGGCAACTCTCTTAGAAGAACTTTTTTCGAATCGAAAAAGCATTTTTCTAAAGTATTTAATTCCGGAATTGGAACTCAGTACCTTCAGTGTGGTAGGCAGGCACGCTTTGACCGCACTACGGTTCTTTGGTAAGATGTGGATCAATCCTAAGCACATCAAAAAATTTCCTCAGTTATTCTGTACGAAAGTATTAACATCTGCAGCGGAAAGTAATTGAGAAAAAGTTGTACAACAACAAGACGTGGTTTTGGTAGAGTTTGTTTGTCAGCAGATCGATCATCGCAGGAGCGCGCGTTCTGATCCCATTCCTAAGAGAAAATTGTTTCGACGAGACTTACAAGTTATAATCGAAACAGGTGTCGCTTTGTTCGTTCTGTTGTCATGTTTGTTTAAATGTTTTTTCAAAATATATATTTCATCACAAATTATACTGATGTCCAGTACTTGCAATATTCATATTTTTTGCAGCAGGTTATCGGCAAAATGAGGTAAGTTGTTTTAACACGCTTATATTACCTTCAAATGTATGTATGATTGTTTGTTACTCTCTAGGCTAAGCGTGCAAAGGAGAGGTAGACCCATCTAGCGGCAATTATTGAAGTAGTTATATACCTCGCTACAAAGCGAGTTGTGCATAATAGCGGAGAAACGAACCTCTGTACTACGGTGCTATCAATATCAAATATCTAAGTGGATTGTAGATACTAAAATGGCACAATATTTGCGCGTTTTTTAGTTTTTTAAACTACATTGTAACGAATTCTGGGGAATTCCGATTAATTTGCACTTTCTGCTAACGTTCTTATCGCTGAACTGTCGAACACATAACTTCAATATTCAGTATAGCAATATGGTCTTTATTTAGTCTACTTTGGGAGTAGTATAATTATACTTCCATATCACGTACTTCACAAAAGGGTGTTTAAATCAAACTGATTCTGATTCCTCAGCTTGCGCCTTGCTTGTACATCAAGGGTTCCCTCATCACTTTTATTGTAGAATGACGATGTTAGGCTTTGCAGACATCCACTAGACAATGAGCGATTCCGTGTTAAGATTCGCTTGTTATTGTTGTTATTGTAGCGGTAAGGACATTCCCCAAAGGCTTTGGGGAGTGTTATCGATTTTGATGGTCCTTTACCGAATGTAGATCTGTTACGTTCCGGTAACAAGCACCATTAATGTTCCAGCCCGACCATCTCGGGTACGATTTGGTATGAGCACATGAAACCTTCTAGGCCATACCACCCTCCCACCCCATACATCCGTGAGTAAATTGGGGTCGCTAGTGCCTCGATTGTTAAAGAAACAGGATTCGCAACGGGTAGTTGGGGCTGACAATTAGGTTGGAGAAGCTATATATTGCGCTGAAAACCCCTTCAAAGGGTGGCGATACACAACCCGTTGAATAAATTTGGTGTTTAGTCGCCTCTTACGACATGCATACCTGCCGCGGGTATATTCTAAACCCCCTAAACCCGCTGGGGTTTAGGATCCGTTTCTTAGGCCGCATTGGCATTAGAGATATACTTTTACTCGTACAATTGGGTTTATTCCAACTATTTGTGTTTATCATCGGAGTTTTTACAAAGTATAAATTCTATCAACTTCTCAAACCTAGCCGCAACGGCAGGTTATACCTAGATTTATAACGAAGTTATGGCTTAGCTCATAGACATATGGTTTTTTGGCACGAAAATTTGTTGTCTAATCATATGAAAGAAGGAGTTTTAAACAAAAAAGTTTTCGATTCCCGCTTGTGTGAGAGAAATAAATTCTTATTTGCTAAATTGTCTTTAACTTTATATTTACTGCAAAGACTATTTTAATATTCAATAAAAAAATTTCATCATTACAAGCAAACGCATTTTCATTTTACACAACTTATATCTTCGTACTCGAAATTAAATATTACACAAAAAATAAAAAATAAGATGATTGCCAAAGTCTGAAGGCGATTACATTTGGAACGATTACACAAATTGTGGCTCAAAGGGCAGCAAAATAGTAGTAACAAAGAGAAGGGGCAATATAAGTAGTGTAAGTAGTCAAAAGAGTAAAATGTTGTTGTTGGTGGTAGGAAATACGGCATGGCCTACGTTCCTTCCACCTTCTTATCAACACACACTCAGTCGTTCAATTTCCCAATGACTTTTTCCACTGCATCACAGTTTGCTCCAAAATAGGAAAAAGAAAAATTTTTAATATTTCTCTATTCCCCACCAATATGCGTAAACGAAATTAAACCGACTTTCCAACAAATTTTTGAAAAGTATCTTTTCGATGCTTTTGGTGTTGTCACCTTTTGCAGTCATACTAAAATATTTATTTGATATTTGTGTTTTTATTTTCGATTATTGACACTTTATTGTGCATATAGTATGAGTGTTGTTATTCCTTTCGTGTAGGTTTATTGCTCTGAAGGCTTTGTGAAATTGTGAATATGCCTTAACGCCTAAATGTATGCTTCACTACATTCATATGTTGTAGGACACATGTTGACTGTTGTTACCTTTGTAAATGCGAAATGCTTTTTGTATACGCTATATTCATGAGATCATTTATATATAAGACATTAGGCTCCTTACTATTTTAGATACTAGTTTTTGATGTGTAAATATCCTTGCTCAGGGTATGAAGGTAGCTATAATGTAATCGTAAGCTTAAGTTTTGGTAGTGGTGAGTTGTATGGGGGAATACCGAAGGTAAGCGGAAATGTAGCCACCGCACTCTAAAGAGAGTGTGGTAGAGTTGACATGAGCGAAAGAGGAGAAGAAAAAGAGGGCAAAGGAGAGATTAGAAGGCAACGGCGAAGCCGGAAAGGAAACTAGAAGGCGTGTTATTAATTTGATATTAAGGTATTAATGGGTTGTTATCGATAAGCTATCGGCTTTTAATCGACGTGTTATGTGCGATTTGTTACCAACAAGTTATCAGTTTGTTATAGGAGTGTTATCGACGAGTTATCCTCTCGTTATCGAAGTGTCATAAATTGGCTATCGATAACAAAAGTTATAAATGAGTTACCTACTTTTTATTGGTAAGCTATGTACTTGTTATCGAAAAGATATCGACCATTTATCAAAAGTATTGCGATTATTTATCGAAAACTTATCGATTATTTTTGAAAAAGTTATGGATATGTTATAAACAAGCGATTAATTTGTTATGACAGTGTTAATGTTATAGAAAGTTTAATAATATTTTAAAGAAAGGTTATCGATTTATTATCAATAAGTTATCGCTTATTTGCTATTCTGCGAAAGATAACGAGTTGTTATCGAAGTGTTACTAATTTTTTTAAACAAAAAAGAAAACACAAGACGCGATACATCTACCTCCAAAGAGATTTAGGCCAAGCTTTTCTTTAATATTCGTCATACTTCTATTCAACTTTTTCTACAAACTGGCGTCGTCCTAATGACTAGTTTTTCTTTAAAATTAGCACGGGCCTACATTTACGAGGAAAAGCTTTTCATGGCCGAAAAACACTTGAAGTGTTTACCAAACTTATACCTATAGGCAACTGCGCTTAGAAATAATTGGTTATAAATGAAAAAATGTGTTTCTAAAGATTTTGTTGTTGATTCAACAGGTTGTGAGCCCATCCCAGTAAGCTACCGCCTAAACAAAATACAAGAATAGCTGAGTTATCTGCTTATTTTTTCTCAGGATACCGTCATCTTCCAGGCCTAGCTCCGATACAGCGCCGAACTTGTCACGAAGTCACGCACCCGCATTATAGAGAGAGGTTAGGTAGCTTTCATACCAAAGTCGGCAAGGGCCTCTCACTGAAATCCGAACGATTTCGGAGCTACATACCTATATTATTTTCTTCTTTAAACTTAAGAAAGACTTATGGAAGACAATATCTGGAGCTCGCTTCCTTCGCTTGCTCGAAACGTGACAAAACTTGTCTGAGCTCCTTGGTATTTGCTACTGATCGGTCGCCCGATCTAAGGAATACACTGGTAGCTTTCTTAGATATCGCAGGTGCCTTTAGTAATGTTCTTCGGAAAGCAATGACTTCGAGCGGACGCATGTTAGCTGATTTTGTACACAAACTGCGACTGTATATTGTTCTGGTTTGGTGGTTGGTACTTACAAAAGCCACGAACCTCAAACGCTAAGTCTAGAATGTTCGGAGCTCTATAGTAGCAGCACTCTTGTCTTCATTTCGACGAAGACCCTAAACACTTTCCTGAAACTGCCTCCTTTGGATTTCGTAACGAAGGATATAGCCGTTATCGTTGCCTTGTGAACAGTTGGAAGAATGGACGAAGTGGTCATAATATGATTTTGAGCACCAATTCCCAAGTATCAATACCAGTCCTCTACTGATGATTGGACTCCAGCTACAGTTTCACTAGGAATAACACAGTGTGCATTCTCTCTTGACCTGAATGGGCAAATTAAGCAATATGCTCTTCTGGGCGCCATCAACAAATTTATCAATACGAGGTTCTGTAAATCATTTAGCACCTTATGGGTCGACGACACAAATTCGAACACTGAATGGCACACATATCTCAATGAGATGACCCAGCACATCAGTATTATGTATGGGTACGTGGACACAGGAGTATTGAAGGCAACCTTTTATCAGCAAAGCAAATGTTCTCTGGTCAGCTCCCCCTACAAGATAGGTTTGGCCTTCCTATTATAGTAAAGGACGCACGTACACTCTTTTGAACCTGAATAAGTCAGGACTAACGCTACTGTTAAGGGCTCTCGCTGAAAACTTTTTGATTGATACTCACTCCAAGAGGATGCGATTATTTCCGCAACTGCTGATGTAATGAAGAGGAGATTTGTTTTGCAGCACCTGCTGTGCCACTGGTTAGGTTGCTACTCACCCTACGTCAAACGTTTTTCAATGATCTTGCGGAGGTATCCAAGGTCGTAATAAGGACCAAAGTTAAATTTATTGACTCCACCTAATGGATCGTTCCGCGAAATCTGATATAGAAAGGATGATTTACCGATAAGGGCATCACAACAGACATATTTGTGGTATATTGCGTCGGTATGGGAGTACAACTTCTCGGCCCAGTCCTTTCAACTTAATAGAATATATAAGAGCCACCCTGATATGACATAATACAGGAATTTGATACCTTTACATGGGCTCATTTTTTGCTGTGCATTACTTCATTCAATACGCATTCACTAGCCCTTAAGTCTTCCCCTTTTATTGACAATTTTGTACAATTAATTTTGAATGGGCAATGGGTTTAAATTGTCACTCTCTGTCTGGCTGTTGGTTTCCGTTTGTGTTGGCCAAAAAATCTCATTTACTTGTGGTCGTATGTGCTTTAATTTTATATTTTGTTGTTTCTTTATTTGGGAGTATGTACTAATGTTTTTCTTGGTTGTAATATAAATTGTATCGAACCATTTATTCTGTGTGTGTGTGTGTGTGTGACAACGATGAAAGTCAATGCTGTTGGGGTTATGTTGCCTATCCTTAGGCGTTTTTTTAGTGATTCTGGTTTTTTGAAATTTTTGCAATTGCTTTTGCTTTGAATTTCAATTTGTTAAAACCATAAGCATTTAAATATTCAAATCAATATTTTGCCTTGTGTTTTCACACATTCTTGTGGCGCAGCAATGTAACATCATTTGATGGTAGGGGGAAAAGGTATGAAATAGCAATGAAATTAAATGGAATACGTAATGAGAATGATGTGTAATTTACTGAATTTATCCCAAGTCATTCACATTTCCGGAGTTTTTGCATAAAATATTTATGCTCACTCACCTTTAACAAAGCTGGTTTGGGTATAGCAACGAAGAGTAGCGGACCATTAAGTGCGCTGTAATATGTTGGTGGAAAAATGGAAAAACTACACTTTTTGCTTCATGCGTTTTTAAATATTTAAAAGGAAATTACACTTGTATTAAAATTAAAGATCTGGGAGAGAGTTAAAGAGTGAAACTTAGCTTCCAGATGAGCGAAGAAAAACTGGAAATCATCGGAAAATATATCCAAATCGCGGCAGAGATGCGAGTTTTAGAAAAATCTAAATTTCAACGTCACCTTGCGATTAAAGCAGTGAACAAAAATTACCACCCAAGACTAATTAAAGGTTTATGTTTCTTTTAGAAAACATTTTTTTTTCTAAGCGGGGTGTCTACTCGGCATTTGTTTGACAAAGAGTCCGAGTGTATTTCTGCCACGAAAAGCTTGTCTTGCAGGTGCCGTACGTAGTCGGCATAATACATGTAGATCCCATCCAGCGTGTAATGAGAAAACCTCTTTTTTGTGCCACCGCTGGATTTTATTCGCCTTAAATAATAGATTTGGTCAGACTCTTCACTACAGCTTTCCAAGATGAGCTAGATGGAATAGGTACGTAAGAGCTTCTCTTGGATTCCGCGGCAAACAAAGGACGAGATGATGCCATATCTGAAAGTTATTTTAGCTGCACATATCGTTTAAAAATAAACCCCCTGCTTAACCAACACAAACGACGGGCTGCACAGCAGTGAAGTTTTAATTGCACAATAGTTTTTGGATATAAAAGCAAGGCCCAAAACCTGTAGATATCAAAAACTACAAACAATTTTATTTTTAAATGAAAAAAGTTTAATTTTGCTTGAAAAAAGTTGCATTTGATTTGATTTGATTTAAAAAAGTTTGATTCGACAAAGTTTTGTTTGATTTGAAAAAAGTTTTATTGATCCGAAAAAATTTCATTTGATTTGAGAAAAAATTTATTTGATTTGAAAAATGCATCACTTGATTCGAAAACAGTTTCATGTGTTTTGAAAAAAAAACAAAAAATGTAATAAAAAAGCTTCATTTGATTTGTAAAATGTTTAGTTTGATTTGAAATGAAAAAAGTTTCATTTGATTTGAAAAAAGTTTAATCTGAGTTGATAAGAGTTTCATTCGACATGAAAAGTTTCATTTGATTTAAAAAAAAATTTTATTTGATTTGAAAAAGTTTCATTTGATTTCAAAAAAAAGCTTAATTTGAGTTGAAAAGAGTTTCATTCGACATGAAAAGTTTCATTTCAATTGTTAAAAAGTTTCATTTGATTTGAAAAAAATTTTATTTGATTTGAAAAAAGTTTCATATGATATGAAAAAAGTTTAGTTTGAGTTGAAAAAAATTTAATTTGACATGAAAAGTGTCATTTCAATTGTTAAAAAGTTTAATTTTATTTGATTGATTTGATTCGAAAATAGTTGCATGTGTTTTCAAAATAATTTCAATTGGAATAAAAAAGCTTCATTTGTTTTAAAAAAGTTTAGTTCTACATGAAAACAATTTCAACTGATTTAAAAAAGTTGTATTTGAGTTGAAAAGAGTTTTATTTGAGTTGGTTGAAAAAAGTTTAATTTGATTTGAAAAAAGTTTTATTTGACATGACAAAAGTTTAATTTGACATGACAAAGGTTTCATTTCAATTGAAAAAAAGTTTAATTTTACTTGAAAAAAGTTTCATTTCATTTGAAAAAGTTTAGTTCGAAATGAAAAAGTTGTATTTGATTATAAAAACGTTTCATTTGATTTGATTTTTATTGAAAACTAGCAGACCAGGCAGACGTTGTTCTGCCCTAAATTTGGTCTATCTGCATACATCTTAATAAGCTCTTTCCGTCTAACTCTGCCTCCCCCTCTTATATTTTTCTTAATCTTTTATTCACTCCTCCCTCCGTCTTTTTCGATTCATCTATCTCTATTTCGTCTCACTCTATCTCTTTCTCAGTCACCTTCTCCTACCCTCTTTTCTCTTCTCTCAAATTCTTCTCATTCTCCTTCATCTCTTATGCAGTCCCAGAGGTGGTCCTAATCCAGTCCCAGCCCGTCTCTGTCTAGTTCCCAATAGGTATGATAAAACTACCCTGTACTAAAGCACTCATCAACAGCTTTCATTTGATATCCAATTGTATAAAACATTCTAGGGGTGCCCTGGTCTACGTTTTGGCCTATATCTCGAGACCTAGTCACCAATAGGTATGAAAACTGCCCTGTACTAAAACACTTTCATCTGATATCCATATTGTACAAACACATCCCAGGATTACCCAGGTCCACGTTTTGATTTCAAGATCTAGCCAGAACAGGGATAAAAAGTATCGTATGTCCGTTCCCTGGTTATAGGCTACCTCTACACCAATTTAACAAATGGTTCATCCATTCTTGAGTTATGCGTAGTGCCAACTAACACGACTTTCTTTTATATAGTATTTTTCTAAAAAAAAATCATAACCAAGAATGGCTAAGCCGATTTGGGATTTCAAAGAACTAACCATCATCTCTCCTTCCTGTATATTTCCCAAAAATTTCATAGCAATCTTTCTATCCGTTCTCGAGTTATGGAGTGACAATCAAAATGTACACTTCTTTATATATATATAGATAGAAGATACAATTCAATACCATGCAGGGAAGTCAGTTACTAGTTCAGAACTAGACCAAAAATTTCCTCGATTTTCACTAGTTCGGACATTATAGAGAAGAAGTTATATTCGCCAGTTGAAAATATGTAAAAGAGCTTGAGGGCGAACTAGTAATGGTTCTGAATGCACTAGAACCTAAAAACGAGACATTTGCGCAACTCTACCCAACATTTAATTGTTTTATGTATTTATAAGATGCCGGGATAGGCACCCGTGTATCCCGGCGCTACCAAAAATTATGCGCACGAATCATTCACGTTAGGAATATTCGCAGAGGTCAACTCAAAACCGTAAGTGCAATGGCAGAGCATCACTCCGGAGGAACCGCCTTCTTGATCACGGTAACCTCTACGCGTGGTAAATATGCTGCATTCAACAAATAAGACAATTTTTAAACACAATTCTGATAAATATGCTGAGAATTGCATAGATGAGTGTGTGGCCTTACTTTTGATTAGAAAATTCGAATGCATTTATAATTATTATGCAAACAAAATTGCATCTATGCAGCTTTTGATTAAATATTTACAACAACAAAGCTCATTTAATTGAAACAAGTTTCATTTCCTTTGTCCTTACCCCCATTGCAACTATAAGCCGAATGCATTATGATGTTATTGTTGCATTGACTTTTGTGTACAATGGGATGCACTCAGATGAGGGTTGGTTGACAAGATCGACTGCAGTTATGAATAGCAAGCAGCCTTGAAGATTTGCATAAAGTTGAACTTGATTTTTCAAAAACTGACCATTCGTTGCATTTGCGCCGAACTCAGCTCTGCAATATTTTTATATTAAAATTATTTTTATTACATTTCGCGCTTCAGTTTGTTAAAATTGTTTTCAAAGGATGTCTCTTAGAAATATTCTACACTTAAATTCATTTCTTTAAAACCTCCAGAAAAATAACCTCCCACACCTTTTTCACCTCCTAACTTCATATACTTAAGTATCACACATTTTTTTTCTCACTTTATTCACAACACTTGTATGTTTTAGCTTCCTCCTTTGAGGTAAAGCAATTGAAAATCACTTCAAATTTACGTGTCATTGACAGCATCAGAGCTTTGAAATACCCACAGGCCATACAAATTGTTGTTGTATGTACGTAGGTAGTATGACCAACAAGTGAATTGTCCTTTTCTCTATAGTTTTAACTGGATTTCGTTATTGAGTTTACATTGTGATTCATATAGTTTATTCAAGTCATACTCATTGTCACCGTTGAAAATTGAGTTGAAGTGCAGCAACGTCAGAATCTGCAGAGTGTAGGGCGCATATTTCCTACTTTCTTTTATAGACACTCTATTTAAAGTAGAAAAAGAATGTGGCATACTCTATTTAGTAGGGGTCAAATGTTTGATATTTTACAGAAGTGTCATCGATTTTATACTGAAGTTTTATTGTTTCATACACAAAACGTTGAGTCGACGTGAAGAAATCGATAACACGCCTATAACAAATTGGTAATACTCTGAAAGCAAATGATAACACCCCGATTTAGTAAGGCTTCGACAACAAACCAATACATTTTTGTTTACACACCGATAACTTTTCGGAAATATTCTTTCAGTAAAAAATCAAAATTTTTTGATAGCAAATTGATAAATTTTTGAAAACAATCGATAGCTTTTCGAAAGTTTATCGATAACAATAGATAATATGCTGACAACAAAATGACAACACAAAACAAACACATGCCCCGGAAAAAATTTGCTAAAATCAATGCGAATTTCGATACACCCATGTGTCCTTATCGTGAGACGCAGAAGGAAGAGAAATGCCATATAGATGGAAGCGAGGAGCTTCAGATACTGGCTGATGAAATAATGCTCTAAGTTCTTCCAAAAAATCCGACGAATGACGAAAGACTTTAAGACTGGGGCAAACTCGAACAGATATGATAATGGCGATCTGGTAAACTGACGTACAGAGTACGAACACTTCCTCTCTTTGCTAGCGAGCGTGAAGACGAGCCTGACACCCTAATCGTCGATGATCGAAAACACGTACCGGCACCCTACTATGATGAAGTGAGAATTTGCCTCTGAGGACATGTAGGCTGAGCTTCTCTTCAAATAGCATCGTACTCCTTTTAATTTCCCTATAAATTGGCGAGGCGCGATCTACATGTTTTACGACGACTCCAAACGACATCTGTAAGACAGGTCAATGTTTACTGAAAACTTTCATGCCAGAAAAACATTCGAAGCGTTTGCCGAATCTCTTCCCTGCATGCATCACATCCTGGAAAGGTGAGAGCGCGAACCGCGCCAATTACCGCGGAATCAGCTTTGGTTTTATGTCATTTAAGGTTCCATCTAGCGTACTGTGCGAAAAACTAAAGCCTAAAGTCAACAAAACTGCTTGGAACTTGTTAGCGCTGCTTCAGACCAGGTAAATTTATTATCGCCCAGGCCTTAACGATGTGCCAAATTCTAGAGAATACTCCCGATAAGAGTATCGACACTCACCGTCCTTTCGTCGACTTCAAAAAAGCCTTTGAAGGCGCGAAAAGAAGCTACTATATCTGAATTTAAGTTCCCTTCCGAGTACAATTGTTGCCGTATGCTGACGACATATGATATTATTGACCTAAACAAAAGGGTTTGAGATCTGCCTTCTCGGTATTAGATAACGAAGCAAAAAAAAAGGGTGGGTCTTGCGGTAATAAGGACAAGACGAAGTACTTACTGTCATCCAAGAAAAAATCGGCGCATTCGCGCCTTGGCAGTCACGTCACTGATAAGGGATGTAAATTCGAAACCGTGAAGGATTTCGTTTATTTAGGGACCAGCATTAACAGCAGAAATAAAACGGGGGTTAACTCTTGCCAACAAGTGCTAAGTAGGCAATTGAAATATAAGGTCCTCACTTGACTAACAAAAAAACGCTCTACAAGTCCCTCATCATTGACGTAAGTTATCGCGAAAGAGGAATAGCTGGCGTGACTTGTTAAGAAACGGCCAAAATCGCTTAGGCGGTTAAGCTCCAATTAATATGCTAACGAATGTATACCTTGAATTTGGTAAGACTGAAATTGATTGGGCTATTAAACTGCATGTTCAATTTTAAAACTCTAGCAAAAATTTCGAAATATTCCAAACAATTTTTTCAAAAACGTTGTTGAAATTGCATGATAGATGAAATAGCATATTTACAAAATTACATTTTCTTTAAATATCCAAAATGAAAAAGAATTGTCGAATTTTGATAAAAATTGCCACTGCTATTTTGCAGTTAGCGATTTTTTTTTGTGCTACTTAAAAGTTATTGCATGCACTTTACCAACTCCTATCTCGTTTAAGGCTGTGACTGGCTTATACCACACATTTTAGCAACCCTTTCGTCCCATGTCTACATTGAATGGCAAACTATGCAAGAAATCTTGACCGAAAAAAACTGCAATGCATTTTGATGCGTGCAAAATGCAATTTAAATCCATTCAACAACAAAAGCCACAAAAGAAATACAAAGAAGAAACTAAAGCAATACAATTTGCAGTTACCAAAAACTAGTTTTTCATTTCAAGTTTGTTATTTTCTTCAACATAGCACAGGTAAATAAATAATACTCCTTTTAAGTTCATTCCAAGGGTGAAGTGAGTATAAAGTTCAAATGCTTGCAGCGAGTGGTGCGAAGTTTAGAGCGTTAGAGAAGTCGGCTCAGTCGAGTGCGGTTTGAAGCAGATTCACACACTTTGTGAAGTAAATTAGGAATTTTTATAATTTTCCGCAGATGAGTCAGAAATCTTGCTCGCTATTATTTATCGAAAAGTTATCGATATGTTACCAAAAATAATCGATTTGATATCGAAAGTTTATCGATAAGTTACTAAAAATTTGTCGATTTGTTATCAAAAAGTTATCGAAAAGTAGTCAAAACTTTATCGATTTGTTACCGCAAAATTGTCGATTCGCTATCATCATGTTATTGATTCGCTACCATAAAGTTATTGATTTGATATCGTCAAGTTATCGATTTGATAAAGAAAAGTTATCGGTATGTTATCAAAAGTCTATCGATTTGATATTGAAAAGTTATCGATTTACTACCGAAAATTTTTCGACTGTATATCGGAAAGTTATAGATATGTTATCAAAAATACATCCATTAGCTATCGAAAAATAATAGATTTCATATCGAAATTTTATTGATTTCGCATCAGAGTGCTAACAATGCGTTTTGATATCTATGGATTTCGTCATCGAAATGTATCGCATATTTTTCGATATGCTAATCAAAAGTTATCAAATTGTTATCGACAATTTATCGGTATTTTAGATATCCAGAAGTTATCGATTTCTTATTGAGGAATAGTGGTCTATGTGACAACATGAAGCCGAAACTTAGTCATAATATTTTCCAATAGACCTTCTTCAGGACTCTGGATCATGAGCTCAGAGCGACCATATGCGGTGAGGAAGCGCAGACTTAAATGGGTTCCCTTCACTTTTTCCAGATATAAGGAATCTATGGAAGACACGTCGGTGTATCTCAACGGACATATGGCGTATAATGGTAATTTACTTATATGGCTTATTTTCTTTACCGGGCTCCTTTCCAGGCATGAAAATGTTGCCTCGTGGGTCCGTATTTTGTCATATCATAGAATTGGATAAAACCAATCAAAGTGGCTACTTAGTTATCTTCTATCGGTGTTGAACACATCCCGTTAAAATCGGCGATAGCCTCAAGGGGTCAAAAAGATCGTTTCCCAAGAAGTGGGCTAGTACTAGGTGGTAGTACCGGAGCTTACCGGATTCCTATCCGGAAATTAATTTGCCATTACCCCTACACTCTCCTAAACTTTCGGGATGAGTTTTGCGGTTGCAACAACAACACAACAGAGCCTCAATGTATGTGACATACCAGTGGTGTTTGTGCATTTAAGTCTGGTCTGGCAGAAATCGCACCCATATAAAGTCATATTTCAATGGCTGTGTAGCATCGCTTACCAAGATATGTTTTTGGGTGGGACTTTTTTTTGGCATGAACTGAAAAGTAAGAATAAAGCAAAAATAACACCAACAACAGATCGGACACTATAGACGAACACATTAACGAAGGCAACGGTAAGTGTCCTAACATTCAGAGCGAAAAGGACGTAACTGTGGGTATATTAGAGAGTTTAAAGGTGCTCGCTCCAAAAAACGAGTAAATATAAGGAGAGTAAAATCCAATCACTAGCATGAAATATACCTCGGAAAGAGCTCACAACCAACTGACATTAAGACGCGACAAAACGTGTGTGAACGTGAGCGCTCCATCGGCCTATGAGTTCTTATCACAGGCAGGGGTGATGAGGTCATTCACCTTAGAGAAATGTGTAAGTGGATGGTAAGCGCGATTTGAGCGGTGAGCACGACCGCACTGTAGTAAAAACCTCAGTCTCAGCTAACCGCAACATATGCAGTGTTATACTA
Organism: Eurosta solidaginis; assembly: GCA_029619165.1. Lineage (NCBI taxonomy): Eukaryota > Metazoa > Arthropoda > Insecta > Diptera > Tephritidae > Eurosta > Eurosta solidaginis. The sequence goes on from JARSSU010011175.1 coordinate 42,676, forward strand.
TGTCGTGTCAGCGTTTGCCGTTTAACGGTCGGCTTGTCGTCATTTTGTAGGCTTATCTCTTTAGCTCCGTTTGCTTGAGGCTCAAGGCGCAAGGAGAGTTTATATCTAGAGACAAAGAGTTTGTGTGTATGAACCGTCACAACCGAGAGGATTTTCAAGCTGCTTAAAATACTGATTCCCAAGAAATCGGTCAGAAAACAGGAGGATTTCCAGGTTAGAAGAGTTTATTGGTCCGCATCGACAAAGCAGTGCAAAGTTCGTCACTGCTCTCTTTTATACGATACGAGCTTTGATACGCGATCTGGAATGGGTAATCGTAAGATCATTATGGTAGGATGACGCTGTGAAACCAGGGGCGTGAAAGAAAGAGATTGAGGCTGCTCTAAAGTCCCAGTAACCACAAATGTGTCTATGACCGTGCTAAATCAGATATTGGAATTACCGTTATGGCGCGTGGACGACACCCACACCGCTTTCAGTATCGTGCGCTTGTGCCATAAAACGAAAGAGGACATATTTCTGGTTTCTGATCGCTATCGCTATCCCACACACTGCAAGGACGGTACAATTAATAGCAGCGAAGCGGCTAAAGAAGTGCAAAGGCAATCAATTCTGGAAATGCTACAGTGTGAGAAAATTTTGCATATTGTTGTTTTCCAGGGTTATTATTATTTAAAGGACTACCGCCCACAGCTTATGTTAAATATCTGACGAAATTCGATAGGTTTGTGGCCACAGAAAGGCGGAGAAGGTATACAAAAGTTGCAAATATCATCCGTTCTGGAAATTCAATACTCTGAGTACTTTTGGATATTGACTTCAAGGGCTCAATTATGGTTAATTTAAGGCTGCAGGCCACAGCTAATATTAAAAACCGGACCGGACAATGGGCTGGTAAGACAGCCGCTGGCACCCTTACTTGTCTAAACAAAACTCGAACCAGTTTTTTTTTGTGAGGAATCCAAATATTCATGTCTACTTCACCGGTTCAATGCATCACTATTTGCAATCAAAACAATACACAACTCTTTGGCCAATGCAGTTATCGGAGGAGTAACATAAACTTGAGGGCAACTTTTGAAACTAGAACGAGTACGATTTAAACTTTCTTGACGAACTTGCGCTGACAGCCAATGTATTCACTAATACTCATACAAGCCCACGGACACAAGCACACAAGTAAGACGCCTTTGAACTTTCACATAATAGTAGAACGAGTTGCTTTTGAGTACTTTGACAATTTAATTGAAATTAGTATTGCATAATTTTAGGAACTTTGAAAAGTCAACATGCATACATAACGGTACATCGTTGCAGTTAGCTGTGCAGTAGAAATTAAATTTTAAAATTGCGTGAATATACCAAAAGAGCAATAACATGAAATATTGTTTGAAACTAAAAAATGAAAATAACAGAAAACTCAATTCAAAAACCAACTGAAGCGAGGTAAGAGTTGATCAAATGAAATTTTCAAAAGCTATTCAAGATTTTGAGTTGAGGCACTTCACTGGTGCTTTGTTAGTGAAAAAGTGTGTGTGTGTGTGTGTGTGTATGTGTGTGTGTTGTCTGTAAAGAAGTGATTGCTGCAGGAGGCTTCGGGTGATTTCTAAACTCAGGTTAAGGCCACTAGCATCTATTGGCATAGACCACTTCACTTCAATTTTCGGCATTGTAGGCAACTTTTAGTGTGAAAATGACTTAAAAAGCTTAATTTGACTGCACACACTTTTGGGGGAAGAAAAGGCAAACAATGTTGAGCTTTAGCCACGAGATATTATGATAAACGCTTGTCCAAAGACAATAATTGTAAGTACTCGTTATAAAATAGATACATAGCAAATAAAAGTTAAACAAAGTGAGCACAAAAGCTTGACTTGAATTTGTAATGAGCAGACAAACAGGTTTTGTTGGGTAAGGTTGAGTGGTAACCATCCGGACAGTGGTAGCTCGCTTGGCCAACATGAAGGTCCGTTGTGAAAACACATAACACAACGGTGACGTAAGCTTAAGTTATTTAGAATACCGTTGCTCTTTACGTCGAGATCCTGAAAGAAAATATTTTCTCCAAGATTTCCTTTGATGCATCCGTGAACCAGTTTCCCAGTCCACTGTCCCATATTAATTTTTTCCTCACTCCTCTCTCGAGGGTTGTTGGTACACAGCAGTACGTCTTATATGGATGTTCAGCATTATATTCGTGGCTAGTAAATTACCTCGCAATCTGAGGTGTAAAGCGCGTTTTGTAAACGTCTAAGTAAACACTCAGCATTCAAGGTTCAACCACTGAATAAAAGTATTGCAAGTGCTAAGAGTGAATGCATATACACACACGGACAGCTGCATTCAGCATAGGTAGGTATATTCCTTCTACGTAAGTTGGCCGCTAGTCGGTAACAGTTGATCGACACTAAGCAACCGCGCGGGAATAAAAAAACTGCGTGCGCCCCAGAATCGTAGTAGTTAGTGCATATTATGCTAAGTGCAACAGGATGTCCAGGACTGAAAGAGTCTCTTGTGTTTCCAGTAGTTGCCAACGACGAAATTGAAAATTCCTACACTGGAAGAAAAATACTGGTAAAATCAACGAAATACGAGTCAATTCAACCGAAATGTCTTTAAATTTTATCCATCGCAACAAGATGTTGAATCGAATGCGCACAAATCGTTGATTCGTAATTGACCGTTTTAGTAGTCAAATGAACAAAAAAAAGTTGTTGCGACAGCTTTGTATGAAGTACCTATGTTACCATATAAATAAATAAATGTAATGCGCGATAACCTCCGAAGAGATTTAGGCCGAACTTCTCTTCCAATTTGCGTCGTGCTCCTTTTTAATTTTTCCTTACAAATTGGCGGGACGGGACCTACTTGTTTTATGCCGACTCCGAACGGCATCTGCAAGGCATACGAGTTTTCACTGAGAGCATTTCATGGCAGAAATACACTCGGAGCGCTTGCCGAACACTGCCGAGGGGCGACCCCGCTTAGAAAATTGTTCTTCTAATTGAAAAAGCTTGTTTCTAGAAAGCGCCACTCTCGCATTTAATCTTTTAATCTAGCACAATCTGATTGGGTCGTCTACACTAAAATCATCGACGGATAGACCCCTTTTTAGCAAGCTCATATAATTTTGATATTTTTCCTTATGTCCGGGAATCCTATATAGATGTATATCTCTTCCAATCTCGAATCTAGTTAGGGATAGCTTACAGTCTAAGAGAGTTTTAGATGTTGACACCTTGCATAGCCAACCTTGCTCGATTGATGCTGGGGCTGCAGTGTTTCTACTGCTTTAGTCACGGATACTACTTCCTCGCACGCCATTTGCGTGCCAATCTTGTATCTCTATTGTAATTCTGAGCCCAATTGAAGCGCAAGTACTTGATCAGGTAGTCTGTTAGTCTAATATTTTATGACGCTATACTATTATAGTCTTACTGTCTTTGGTCATCTAACTTCTTCAAAGCCGGGTCGAAAATGTAAATTGCGGCTAAATTTAGGTGCAAAATATATCACAGGGAAATGGAGTAACATTTTATTTCATTTGGTGCTCAAAAATTTGTTTTCCCGCAATACTACCAAAATTGCCTGGAGGACTGGAATTACCCAAATCCCGGCACATTACAATAAGATACAGTTGCAAACACGAAAATGCCAGTGGCAATTTTATCAATAATATTATTTTTTATTCAATAAGAATTCATGAATTGTGTTACTGGAACATTGCGAAAAAGTTTTCAAAAACATTTTCGAAAAAATTTTAAAATTCGGGAAGTTTGCATAATGGTTTCAAGTGTTTGTTGAGATTTTATAGAATTTGTTTTAAGATGCAGTTTTGTAGCCCAATCAATTTTATTCTAACAAAATACAAGTTAACAGTATTTCAAAATTCGCAATTGATTTTTGAAAATTTTTTTTCCGCGGAATGTTATATATTTTCTCCTATGTGAAGGGCACATCGCTTTGCTTTTATGTGAAAGAAGCCGCAAACACCTTTCGAAAAAAATTGTTAAAATACAGTATGAATTTTGAGGGATTTTCATCTTGTATTTTGTTAGACTAAAATTAATAAAACTGAAAATTCTAAAAAAAAGTTCGAAAATTTCGTAAATTTATATTCGAATTTTCGAAAATTTTCGAAAACGTTTTCGAGATTGGGTTGCCTAGTCTCATTAACAAAATTCTTGATATTTTTTCTTAATATGTATATCAAAACAAAAAAGATGAAAGTAACTGATAAAATTTTCTAATAATTGTCACTGCTATTTTCGTGCTCGCAACTGTACAAGCAATACGAGTATAAAGCTGACGGCAAACACTACACCCTTTTGCATTTTGTGGCCAGTACGTGACGTTGCCAATGTCATTATTGCAAACGCCATTATTGTCACAACCATCATTGACTTCCAACTGAATTGTGTATACGACGTTCATACGCCCAAAAGTATGCAATAGAAAGTTCGATGGTTTAATGACAAAATATAATTTAGTAGGTACGTGATTTATTTGTGAAAATCTCTTACGACTCTATCTGGCAAGCAAAATAGCAACAAATACATGTTGAGTGTGAAACAAACAAATAGCACTTGATAGCAAGCACAGGAAGTGAGAAGAAGAGGAGTGCTCTGGAGTTGTAACAAATTGAGTGTATGCGTACAATTATTGCTTCATTACGCCCACAAATTAATGACTAAATAAATAAAACGTGAAGTGTCTAACACACTTGAAAGTCTTTTGAGTTTTACGAGTTTTTGGTAAGTCTGGTGTTTGTTTCTGTGTTTTTTTTTGTTCCTCGTTAATCGCAGCAGTCAACGAAAATTAATTTTATACCATTTTATGCGCTTTCGACAGATTTTATTCTATAAAAAGTTGTTCAACATCAAAAAAGTACTCAAATACTTGCGAAATTTAATTAAATTTTGTAGTATTTGTTTTACAGCCTGGCAGGCTACTTAGAGTGTGGATTGTCTGCTGAGGGAAAGAGTTGGTCGCTGCCGCAGTGAAAAAGTTGAAAGCAAACATACGCACTACACCACTAAGATTTAATAAGAAGTCTGCAAAAAATTAGATTAGTCCAGGCTAAACCGGGATATCTATCGATCTATCTCTTTATATGTATCGGAGTGATTCCGTTTGTTTGAGCATGTCCTATATAGACCAATTTTTCCTGTTTATAACTGAAGGGGTAGTATCGGACTGGTCCTATTTATACCTCTACGGATAATGTCGGACAGATCTTTTTTCTACTCTCCTGTATACCCTTTTGGGTACTGTTCCACGCGTCCTCTTTACACCTCCATGGATCCTTTCCCTAATCACTCATTAAGTTATTCACTCATTTGTACAAACATATTTTCGACCCGTTTTGGAATGTCTTAAAATAAATTGACTCTTACATACATATTAATACATTTGTACATACATATATTTTGGCTCGCTTTAGTACGGCCTGAGATTCAATTGACACATTCATTCATTTGTACAAACATATATTTTGTACACCGTGCACCGTGGTAACTTGAACCTTGGTATGCTACTGTTTGGAGCTTGCTCGCGACAAGCTTTTACCTGTAAACAAATTATTAACATGATTCATTTGTCCTTGCGTTGCAGATTCCACAGCCAATTTTATTTATGCTTAGAATGCAGTTCCCAGGGAACTGAATTGAATGTATATGTGTGTTACACTTAGTTTGTAAGTATTAGTGTACGTAAGTATTTTAGCTCATAGAAATTTTGTATAAAAGAAGACAACTTTTGAATAAAGGGATGAATTCAATCTGTTGCCGCTTCAGTGGCAGTAAATTCTATCTGGTGCCGCTAAATGGGCACTGCAACCTAATTTACGTTATTCTCAATATCACCAAATATTACACCTTGTGGGTACTGTTCCACACGTCTTCTTTGTACTCCTACGGGTACTAGCGTGCATTTGCTTATTCTGATCTCCTTTAAACCCTTACGGGTACTGTTCCACACGTCCTCTTTGTACTCCTACGGGTACTAGCGGGCAGATCCTTATTCTGCTCTCCTTTAAACCCTTACGGGTACTATTCGACACGTCCTTTTTGTACTCCTGAAGGTAGGATCCGTCCCTCGATCCTTTTTCTACTCTCCATTATACCCTTTCGGGTACTGTTCTGCACGTTCTCTTTGTACTCTAACGGGTACTGTTGCACAGATCCTTTTCCTACTCTCGTTTATACCCTTAAGGGTACCACTATACACGCCCTCTTTGTGCTCCTACAGGTAATTTCAGACAAATATTTTTTCTACTCTCCCTCATACCCCTGCGGGTACTGTTGGAGTAATTTTCTTTGTTCGGGTACTGTCGGAGAGATCATCTTTGTTCGCCTATGGGTACGGTCGGACAGGTCTTTCTACTGGGAATACATAGTTTTTTTCATTTTATTAAAGAAATTACTCATTGAAGCTGAAAGTGCATCCATTGCAACAATTTATTTGTACGCTGCCTCTGCTCATTACACAAGATGAAAGTAAACTTTTTTAAATACACAACTTCTACGTAAAGTTTGAAGAAAAGCAAAAGTTGCTTTTATTTTCAGCAAATTTATTGTTACATGTTTTATGTTCCTTTTTGTGGAGTCTTTGGAACTTTTTAGTCATGATTTTATTTAAGTTACACTCAAGAAGACACTTATAAAATATTTATGGCATGTGAATGAAAGGATGCCAAAATTTATAAAACATGAGGGTACAATGCGGACAACAACTTTGAATCTTAAACAGTTTAATTTTATTTCACTTACATAGAGGCATGTTGAAGGCTTGGAAGACCAACTCGGCGTTCTCGGAGCAAATGACCTATCTGCGACTGAGATTTTAATATGCTGAAGAACAACGATCCGACCTTCCATGCTAGGGTAAGGACGATGCCGAAAGCTGCTCAATGCACTACCCAAATCAAAGCCAGTAGTGTTAAGAGGAAACCCTCCGCGAGAGTCTATAGCAACAATTGAGTGTAAGTGCGCTTTTTGCTGGCAATATGTAATTATCCCCTTCGTTGAAAAATTAAGATGACGGGTCAACAGACGCTCAAATAAGAATAAACACAGCGCATCCCCTATAACCATCACCGCCAAGGAGGTATAAAAAGCATTAAAATTGCGAAGCTATCTTAAGCTGATGCTTGAAAACCTTGGATATGAGGGATAAAAATGTCTTGAGCTTGTTTTAAGCCTCTTTCTGAATACTTTCGCCATATCGTTCAATATCAATATCTCTCCTATCGCCAGTAGCCAAGACACTTGAAACCATCCTGCTTCTTTATATCGCCACAAATCTGCGACTTGACAATGGTCGGCATAAAATCTTTTGACACGGTTGGAAAGATCCATCTTCGTTTCAGTCTAATAAGGGTGGACTGCAAATTATCTCTGTGTTCGGCAAGCATCGGTGCAGTTCAGAAACGAAATATCAAAACTCAGAAGAATTGAATAATGTTTACGTATCGAAGTTCTCTTCTCCACCAGAGAAGTTACAAATGTGTCCTACGCCGATGACTGAACGATAGTGGCAACAGGCTCAGGATCATGCATTAATGAGCTATGCAATAAAATCAACGGCTATTCTTCTAGTCTTCCCAGTTTTTGTCACCTCAAACGGCCATAATTTCAATTGGCCCTATGAACACTTCATTTGACATTGCGACCTATTAAATTTGGCTTAATGACCAATTGGGAAATTGTCGTTTAACCTAATGAATGTTTCGGAATTGAGTTCAGTAAAAAAAGGGCTGGAGAATGAATTAAGCGCTGAGTTGAAACAGTTTTTCGTATTTCAAAGAAATCCTTACCGAACCGGTTTCCGATATCGACTTTTCACTACAAAGCAACAAAATATAGAATAATATTTTAGTTTCGAAATATATAAGTAACCTTAGAGCCACTTCAGAAAATATGAGTTGACCTTATGACCTCTTCATAAAAGAGAATGGACAAAATATCAATATTGTTGACATTTTAACCGCTCGAAATTTGAGAACTATTGTAGTCATTTTAAATGTTAATATTTCAAATGACCTTATGTCCATTTAAAACGGTCACTAGGTCAATTGATGTTATGGCCATTGACCTTATGTCACTCGTGCTAAAATCTACTCCTTTTTGGCAGCCTAAGACTCTTCTACTTAATCTTAGTTTTTTTATTTACGCTTCGGTGCCTTAAAACTAGCAAAATAACCAAAAATTTATAAGTTGGCTTGCTGATACGACAAAAACAACAGAAGCATCTTCAATATACGCAGTGACTTATGGTGGTATGGTGTGGCTTTTGTGTCTGAAAAGTTCAGTTCACACTTCCACATGCTTATATACATCAAAATAAGGAAAATCACCATGTAGGAAAATGAACCTAGGGTAACCCTGAAATGTGTTTGTATGATATGTGTATCAAATGGAAAGGTATTAAGGAGTATTTTAAGAGGGAGTGGGCCATAGTTCTATAGATGGACGCCATTTAAGTATATCGCCATAAGGTGGACCAGGGCTGACTCTAGAATTTATTTGTACGATATGGGTATAAAATTAAAGGTATTAATGAGGGTTTTAAAAGGGAGTGGCCCTTAGTTGTATATGTGAAGGCGTTTTCGAGATATCGACCAAAATGTGGACCAGGGTGATCCAGAACATCATCTGTCGGGTACCACTATTTTATTTATATATGTAATACCACGAAGAGTGTTCCCTCCCAGATTCCAAGGGCTTTTGGTTTCGCCCTGCAAAACTTTTTCATTTTCTCTACTTATATGGTAGGTGCCACACCCATTTTAACAAGTTTTTTTCTAAAGTTATATTTTGCGGCAATAAACCAATACAATTACCATGTTTCATCCCTTTTTTCGTATTTGGTATATAATTATGGCATTTTTTTAATTTTTCGTAATTTTCGATATCAAAATAGTGGGCGTGGTCGTAGTCGGATTTCGGCCATTTTTACACCAATACAAAGTGAGTTCAGATAATTACGTGAACTGAGTTTTGGCTCAAGTTATCGTGTTAACGGCCGAACGGAAGGACAGACGGTCGACTGTGTATAAAAACTGGGCGTGGCTTCAACCGATTTCGCCCTTTTTCACAGAAATCGTCCTAGAATCTAAGCCCCTACCAAATTTCCGAAGGATTGGTACACTTTTGTTCGACTTATGGCATTAAAAGTATCCTAGACAAATTAAATAAAAAAGGGCGGAACCACGCCCATTTGAAATTTTCTTTAATTTTTGTATTTTGTTGCACCATATCATTACTGGAGTTGAATGTTGACATAATTTACTTATATACTGTAAAGATATTAATTTTTTTTGTAAATTTGACTTTAAAAAATTTTTTTTTACGTGGGCGTGGTCGTTCTCCAATTTTGCTAATTTTTATTAAGCAAACATACAGTAATAGGAGTAACGTTGCTGCCAAATTTCATCATGATATCTTTAATGACTGCCAAATTACAGCTTGCAAAACTTCTAAATTACCTTCTTTTAAAAGTGGGCGGTGCCACGCCCATTGTCCAAATTTTACTAATTTTCTATTCTGCATCATAAGTTCAACTCACCTACCAAGTTTCATCGCTTTATCCGTCTTTGGTAATGAATTATCGCATTTTTTCGATTTTTCGAAATTTTCGATATCGAAAAAGTGGGCGTGGTTATAATGCGATATCGTTCATTTTAAATAGCGATCTGAGATGAGTGCCCAGGAACCAATGTACCAAATTTCATCAAGATACCTCAAAATTTACTCAAGTTATCGTGTTAACGGACGGACGGACGGACGACATGGCTCAATCAAATTTTTTTTCGATACTGATGATTTTGATATATGGAAGTCTATATCTATCTCGATTCCTTTATACCTGTACAACCAACCGTTATCTAATCAAAGTTAATATACTCTGTTAGCTCTGCTCAACTGAGTATAAATAGATTGCTCAAACAGAATAGGAAAATATGTAGAAACAGGAACTACTAAAAGGTGCCTATGCTATCAAATTTTATTTTGCTTTAGAAAAATATGCTCGCAATCAGCAAACTACAGCAATTCACATGTTTTCGTGAGGTACGAATTCAGCAATTTTTTGCACTTTTTTGTTTAACCACCTTTGTCGAAAGGCTTTAGGAAACTAAGAAAAAACCCTTTAGTAGTTTGTAACTGTTTAGAAAATTCTATGTGTTGATGCACAAACGTTTGTGTGACCTCCTTTCTAGGAGATTGCTAGAACATGTGCATATTTGGCAAATGAACTTGTGTATTTTGCTTGTTACTGGCGGTGGGGCTAATAAACCTATAAGTTTCTGCAATGTCAGCAACACTCAGGACTCGAAACTTACAGCTGACTAGCATTACAAAGTTGAATTGTTTTACATTTTTGTTGGTCGCTTATTTTTGTATTCTTTTCTCTTTTAACTCATTTTTACGAGTGTAATCATAATTTCGATCTACAAACTCTCGAAACGACTAGATCCCGACAATTCATAGTACCGACAGCATCAAATCCCGACCATTCATAATCCCGTCATGACCGATTCCCGACATAAAATCACGACTACATGTAAATTGGGAAATCACACGTTAGGTTAGGTTGAACTGGCCGGTCAATAAAGACCCCACATACACTGAATGTGTTCATAGTGTTACCAGAATTGGTTTGACGACCAAACAGAAGAACCCCAATCAGGTGCCAGGACATATGTCATGGAATAACTCCGTGTTCTTGGCAAATACTTGCAGTTTTCTAAGACCCAGCTTAATTGCTGCCTCAAAATCTGGCAACTCTGCCACCCCTACTAGCTGGAGCCTTGACCTGGCGAGCGCAGGACATGAACACAGAACGTGCTCAACCGTTTCTTCCTGCAGCATATACTTCCTAAAATTGCTGTTACTGACGAGGCCTAACTTATAAGCATATGACGCCAGAAGCAGTATCCAATCAGCATGCCTAAAGTCTTCTCTCTTCAGAGAGGCTTGCACATGATCTTAGAAATTTTGCACAAATTCGTTCTATAATTTTAAACATCTCTACACAACAACATTTATCCGATCCAATACCAGCTACGTAATCAACAGTGTTTTTGCTTAAGCTTTATGTGTAATTTCGAAATTGGTCTGGATTTGGAGTTGTCGGGTTAGTTGCCTAGTCGGGATTTCCTAATGTCAGGATTTTTTTTATGTCTGGATTGTCTTGTAGGGATTTTGTAAATTGTCGGGATTATGCATTGTAGGGATCCGAATTTGAATGATTATGAGGTGGATCCCCTTTTAACTTTGCATAACTTAATCCTATAAGTTATAACTTATAGTGCGTATGTTAAAGGCTTAAAAAGTTCTCCCAAGTAATAAATGAAATTTTCATAGAATGTGTATGAGACCAATGGGTAAGTCATAGGACATAATAGTTTTCATAAAGTGGGCGATGCAACGCCCTTAGGTAATACAAGTATTATTTTTGCATACACTTAAAACTATTTACTTTAATTTGATTGGGCGACTGCCATGGGAGCGGTGGTAGCGTGTACCGCCCGGAGGTTTTAGGTTCGAGCTCCAGAGGTTCTGGGTTTAAATTCCGGAAAAATCAACATCAAAGATTTAGAAAAAAGTTTTTTCAATTAGAAAAAATTTGTATAAGCGAGGTCGACATCGGCAGTGGCGTACGCTCTACGCTCTGCGTGTATTTCTGGCATTAAGGTTTAGCAAAAAATCATGATATTTCACTTATCAAGTTTTACTGTAGGAGGAAATAGGGAGACATTTTTTCTAAACGGGCGGTGCCACGTGGTATGTAGAAAAGTATTTTATCTGAAATGAAATGTGCAATTGAAGCTCACGCTGAATACATAATGTTCGGTTACACCCGAACTTAGACACCTTTACTAGTTATAAAATATTTTCATATTTAAAAAACTTAAGTGGTTTTTTCTGAGTGTCCGTATATCTAGATCTCCTTACAGAGTTACATACATGACACGAATAACGGAAAACTTTAACACCTGCCACCTTGCATTTGAAAGCGTTTACTTGTTAAACCCACCAGAACTACAGGATAGAGTGACTGTTTGTCATTTTTGATTGCTTTACACTTCAACTTTATATGCAGGGTATAGCAGCGACAGCAGAAATTATAATTTCTTTACAATTTTCTGTGACTTTACCCAACTACTAGTGCACTTATAAACTTCTAGAAACGAGAGTTAAAATATTCTGACGCTATTCAATGGCATAAAAAAAACTAGTAAGGAAGGCTAAGTTCGGGTGTAACCGAACATTGCATACTCAGCTGAGAGCTTTGGAGATAAAATAAGGGAAAATCACCATGTAGGAAAATGAACCTAGGTTAACCCTGGAATGTGTTTGTATGACATGGGTATCAAATTAAAGGTATTAATGAGGGTTTTAAAAGGGAGTGGTCTTTAGTTGTATATGTGAAGGGCGTTTTCGATATATCGACCAAAATGTGGACCAGGATGACCCAGAACATCATCGTCGGGTACCGCTAATTTATTTATATATGTAATACCACGAAGAGTATTCCTGCCATGATTCCAAGGGCTTTTGATTTCGCCCTGCAGAACTTTTTCATTTTCTTCTACTTAATATGGTAGGTGTCACACCCATTTTACAAAGTTTTTTCTAAAGTTATATATTGTGTCAAAAAACCAATCCAATCACCATGTTTCATCCGTTTTTTCGTATTTGGTATAGAATTATAGGATTTTTTTAATTTTTCGAAATTTTCTTTATCGAAATAGTCGGCTTACCAAGATATAGTGAGTTGAGATTAGTACGTTAACTAAGTTTAGTAAAGATGTATCGGTTTTTGCTCAAGTTATCGTGTTAGCGGCCGCGCGGAAGGACAACAGTCGACTGTGTATAAAAACTGGGCGTGGCTTCAACCGATTTCGCCCATATTCACGGAAAACAGTTGCCGCTATAAAAGCTATGCCCCTACCAAATTTCACAGGGATAAGTAAATTTTTGTCCGACTTATGGCATTAAAAGTATTCTAGACAAAAAAAATTAAATGAAAAAGGGCGGAGCCACGCCCATTTGAAAATTTCTTTTTTTTGTGTATTTTGTTGCATTACTGGAGTTGAATGTTAACATAATTTACTTATATACTGTAAATATATTAAATTTTTGTTAAAATTTGACTTTAAAAAAATTTTGCTTAAAAAGTGGGCGCGTTCGTCATCCGATTTCGCTAATTTTTATGTAGCACACGTACAGTAGTAGGAGTAACGTTCCTGCCAAATTTCGTCATGATATCTTCAACAACTGCCAAACTACAGCTTGCAAAACTTTTAAATTATTTTCTTTTAAAAGTGGGCGGTGCCACGCCCATTGTCCAAAATTTTACCAATTTTCTATTTTGTGTCATAAGGTCAAACCACCTACCAAGTTTCATCGCTTTATCCATCTTTGGTAACGAATAATCGCACTTTTTCTGCTTTTTCGAAATTTTCGATATCGAAGAAGTGGGCGTGGTAACGTCCGATTTCGTTCATTTTAAATAGCGATCTGAGACGAGTGCCCGGGAACGTACATACCAAATTTCATCAAGTTACCTCAACATTTACTCAAGCTTTCGTGTTTACGGACGGGCGGACATGGCTAAATGAATTTTTTTTTCGCCCAGATCATTTTGATATATAGAAGTCACTGAAAGAAATGGTGCTGGTAAAATCAACAAATATGTTCTGTTGTTCTTGACGGTGAAATTGGTCGAATTACGGTTAATTCGACTGCGTTCTTTGTCAAGCGAACAAATTAGTTTAGTCATTTCAGCAGAACAGAAATTGTCGCTCTTAAGTTAACAAAATTCTGCAAAATTGACAGATTCCTAATCAATCTAACTGATTTTTTGTTAACACAACTGATCTCACTGGTCATTTCAACAGCGATCAGCAGTCAATACATGAGCAAATTTCAAAGAGAGTTTTACGCTCACTGCGCTCTCTACTTTGTACTTATGACGATGGTGCCACTTGTTAAAAAAACACCAAAAAAAGAAACCGCCAAATCGGAAAACCACACAAAATGGGGAAAACAACAAAAAACTAGTTTTTCAGTAATCAATACAAAACGAAAAACCCTTTTCAGCACGCGTCTATTAGCTTGGCCTGTATCTGTGTAACGGAATCTTTGAGCTTAATTTTCACCGGTTTCTAGAAGTCTGATTAATTTGAGACTTTGCATACGTATCAAGGACCAAGGACAATGCACTAGTGTGATGGTGTGGTGACATAAGGTCAACGGCCATAAAGTCAATTGGCCTTATTACCACTTTGAATGGCCATAAGTTTGATTGACGCTTTGCACACGTATCAAGGCTCGATGAAAATGCATTAATATGATGGTGTGGTGACATAAGGTCAACGACCATAAGGTCAATTTGCCTTATTACCACTTTGAATGGCCATAAGTTTGATTGAAACATTGCACACGTATCAAGCTCGATGACAATGCATTAATGTGATGGAGTGGTGACATAAGGTCAATTGGCCTTATTACCAGTTTGTATGGCCACAAGTTTGATTGAAACTTTGCACACGTATCAAGGCTCGATGACAATGCGCTAATGTGATGGTGTGGTGACATAAGGTTAACGGACATAAGGTCAATTGAACTTGTGACCACCCAAATGGCCATAGATTTGAAATCTTGCACATAATGCGAAAAACGCATTCCTTTATTAATGATAGAAGTGGATGCATGGCACATCTACAAAAGAGCATACTGGAGCCCTTTTTAACACGCTTTTTTTAGCTTGACTTGTATGTATCTATGTATCTATGTATCCATGTATGTATGTAACGGAATCTGGAGTGGAGCCGAGAGCCCCGGTAATACAGAGCTCCGAACTCCGTTGCACCCTTTGAAGCATTTTAAGATAGGTACTTTTAGCTAGTGCAGGCCACCAGACCAAGGCACCATAAAGAAGAATCGGGCGCACAATGGCTGTGTATATCCAGTAGGTCACCTTAGGGAGAATCCCCAGGAGGTGCCAATTGCCCTCTTGCAGGTGAACAGCTCTGCTGCTGCCTTCTTGGATCGCCCCACTTATGGTCACTCCATAATAGCTTCCTATCCAGAATGACTCCCAAATACTTGACTTGATCGCTAAACGCTAAGAACCTACCCCCAATTCTTGGCGGTGTAAGATTTGGTACTTTGTACCTCCTCATGAAGAGGAAAAGCTCGGTTTTATCGGCGTGGACTTCTAAACCTGTGGCGGATTGTACTCCTGGAGCAGCTCCAGGATGTCAGCTGGGTCCGTTGGCGTCACTGGAACCCAGGCTCTAGCCCTTGGTCGTGAGGGGATATCACGCGCCTCCACTATCTTGAGGCGCGCGCCCGGATATACCACCCATCAGCGTGACGGCGGCCCTATAGAGGTTTACCAACCTGGCGTCGTTACAGGCAATAAGCTTGACATTGCCCTGGAACCACCCTGAATCGGTGTAAGATGGCGTTGGACCAGGGTTGTCTTTCTTAATCTTAACGGCCACCGTAGCGAGCGCGGCCTCGATCCACTTCCACTGTTGTTTCGGGATCCTGCCATCTTCGCTGCTCTCGTCTATAATGCTAATGATCTGCGGACCCTTGGCAATTTCGGCGAAAGACCGCGTCCAGCCTCCCTGCATCTTGGCCCTTTTCGGCGCCGTGGCGTTGGATTCATCCATGGACCGCTGGCGTTTCGAGGTTTCATTACTCTCGACTAAAACTTTTAAAATTACTAAATTAAAAATAAATAATAGTTTAAAAAACTAAAAAAACATGCTTTTATAGCTAACCGAACTAAAAAATAGAAATAATTTTCAATTAAAAAGAGTTTATATAACAGTAGTAGAAGGTCAAACAATCATTTATAGTTAATCACCTCAAAATAAAATTATAAACAAATTTAACTTATTAACAGAAAAATTTAATTCACAGTAAAAAGCGTGGGGTGCTTGATATTGAATGTTACAATCATTTTATTGGCAACTATTTATTTATTTATTTATTTATTTATTTATCAGTCTACAAATTAAACAATTATACAGACCAAATATACCGGCACTTAAATCTCAGATGTAATACATGATATAAACACATAAGCAGTCATCAATATTTAAACAGTATTGAACCAAACGCTTGACAATTTCAATTAAAGACTTAGAAGTAAGCAAAAGCTAAAATGTTGTAAATGTGGTAAAATGTACTCATGAAGGAGTTATTAAATAATAATTTATGAAATTGACAATAAAGCAAATTAATAGTAGATAAAATATATACAGAATAGAATTTATACAGAATTTCATTACATACATATATTACATACAATGATTACAACGCAATTTTGCAAACAAGTTCAAGTAACTGGTACTTCATATTTCAAAACAAGGGTGAACAGTATATCACGTTTAGCGTTCTTTGCTTCATTTCGAATTACAAATTTAATGTAGTTAAAAAAGGTATTTTTTAATACCAAGAAAACGAGTTGCTGAACGTCATAAATTTGTACAGTGTTTATATAAAATTACGACATAAACAGTGATGAGGTTCGTGCATTTCATAATCGACTGCACTGTAGCTACAAAAAGTTGATGAAAATGTCTAGATGGCCTAATAGGAACGTTAAACTTAATATCGCAAGCAAAAATGGACTATTTAATGACCCTCTTATTATTTAACAATAAATAAGACGCCAAGCATCTCCCTGCGGCTCTGTAATGTGGCAGCTGTATTAGTTTTAACCGGTTGCAATAGGGGGAAGATTTTTAGAAGGGTCCCATGGTAAGTGTTTTAAAGCGAAAAGCAAAAATTGTTTCTGGACTGATTTCAGCTTGTCAGAAGGAACCTGATAACAGGATTCCAAATTATTGAAGCATATTCCAAAGTAGGTCTGACCAATGATGTAAAAAGAGTTTTTGTAACGTATGGGTCATTAAATTCTTAGACCAACGTTTAACAAAGGCCAAAGTACCTTTAGCGCTATTCACGCAAGATTCAATATGAATTTTAAAATCGAGTTTTGGGTCCATAGTAACGCCTAAATCAATAAACTTAGTGACTTGCTTGATTACCATAGTCGCCAATAACATAATCATGGGATTGGAAGGACTTCCTTGTAAAACACATGAACTTACATTTAGGTAGGTTTAGTGACATGGCGTTTACATTACACCAGTCACCAAGACTATTCAGATCAGCCTGAAGACATGCCCTATCCACGGGTGAGCGATAGGCATTACAAGTTTGACATCATCAGCGTACATCAACGGCTTGCAGCTCTTCAAAAACACTAGGAAGGTCATTAATGACAACAGGAACAAAACCGGACCAAGATGGCTGCCTTGAGGAACCACGAGAAGTTACGTTTATGAACCGAGACCGACAATTATTAAATATAACTGTTTGTTTTCTTTCCTTCACATAAGAAGAAACCCAAGATAGAACAAAAGGAGGAAATCCTAACCGATCAAGTTTGAGTAAAAGTATAGAATGAGAAACTTTATCAAATGCCTTACTAAAATCAGTACAAATAACATCAACTTCACAATTAGTCGTAAAACTGTTGGATACAAAGGTTGTAAACTGGAGCAATTTGGACACCGTTGATTTACCCTTGGCAAAAGCCATGTTGTGAAAAGTCAATAATGAAGATACTCTAAAAGCAATCTGTTTTGTGATAATCAATTCAAATAGCTTAGGAATTGTGTTGAGTTTGGCTATTCCTCTATAATTTATAACACACGTTCTGCCTTCCATTTTTATGCAGTGGGTATAATGAATGATCTTTCCACTTCTTGGGGAATACCCCTTGCTTCAGGGACGCATTAAACAAACAGACTAGAGGTCGATATAAGTATCGAGCACATGATTTCAGCACTACCGACGGAATTTGATCCGGACCACTAGAGTAAGAATTTTTAGATTTTCCAGATGAGTTAAAACATCATCAGTACATATATATGGGACTGCCTGGGAATGCAGAGGAGACAATCTGAAAGGATAATTCGATGGCGGGTAATCATAGGTGTTTGAATAAGTAGATTCGAAGAAATCCGCAAACATGTTAGCAATTTCGAAGCTATCGTTGGAAATCTGATCATTTAGCTTCATTGTAGAAGGAAACCCTTTTATCTTCCTTTTTGAATTCACAAACGCTGTAAAACGACTTAGGATTGACAAAAATTTGGCTTTTAATCCTACTGATATAGTTCCTATAACAAATTCTGTTCAATGTGTTATAGTTGTGACGTAAAATTGAGTAGGCGGCATAGTCAGTCATTGATCCAGAAAGTTTGTAGCGTTTGAATGAACGCGTCTTCTGATTTTTCAGGCGTTTCAATTCTTTAGTGCTCCAAGCCGATGATGATATAGCAGTGGTTTCGGACGTAGGTATGCATTTTTTAAATATTAACTATCTGAGAGGAAAGATATGAAATGTAGTCACATGCACCCCACGCTTTTTAATCTGAATTAAATTATTCTGTTAAGAACTTAAATTTTATTATAATTTTATTTTGAGGTGATTAACTAAAATGATTCTTTGACCTTCTACTACTTTATATAAACTCTTTTTAATTTAAAATTATTTTCTATTTTTTAGTTCGGTTAGCTAATAAAAGCATGTTTTTTTAGTTTTTTAAACTATTATTTATTTGAATTTACTGTGCAAAAAATTATGAGATACCCGGACATCTATTTATCGGGTACAATTTTGCAACGTCTCCTCCAAGCAAAATGCAAAATTGTGCCCTCTTGTTGCAAAAGTTTTGTTTGAACGAACAAGATTTTTCCAAAGTTGGTAACATTTTATTCAAGTTTTCACGAATTTTCACTCACGCGAACGTATCTAATAAGATAATAAAAACATCCTTTTTTAATGTTGATGTTTCCGACAACATAAAAGTTTGAGTTGTTTTGGAATCGTTTCAACTTAAAGTGTTACGAAAATTAAACTTGCCGAATTACATGTAAAGTTACTCCAGAGGTGAATTACCTTCCTGCGATTTGATTCTTTACTTTTCTATAACTTACAAGTTCTCTATTTAAAATGTTATGTCAAACATTTATACTTTGTTCGAAACAATCAAGTGTGGCAACTACATGCGAGAAAAGAAATTGAGAATGAGCTGAGCTGCAACTGAAAGAATTGAGACTTGATTTGTGACTACTATTTTCATTTCTATTTGCAAAGCGAAATTCAAAACTATAAATTAAATAAATTATAAAAATATAAAATTTGGTGAAAGTGTGTTTAATAAACAAAATAATAAAGTGTATAATGTTTAAGTGTGCCAGCATATTTGATGCGCGCCCACATGAAGTTCGGTTAGTAAGTGCCACCGTGGTGTGATGGTAGCGTGCTCCGCCTATCGCACCGAATGCCCTGGGTTCGCACCCCGGCAAAGCAACATTAAAATTTTAGAAATAAGGTTTTTCAATTAGAAGGCAATTTTTCAAAGCGGAGTCGCCCCTCGGCAGGGTTTGGCAAGCACTCCGAGTGTATTTCTGTCATGAAAAGCTCTCAGTGAAACTCATCTGCTTCGCAGATGCTATTCGGAGTCGGCTTAAAAAAAGTAGGTCCAGTCCCGCCAATTTGTAGGAAAAATTAAAAAGGAGCACGACGCAAATAGGAAGAGAAGCTCGGCCTTAGATCTCTTCGGAGGTTATCGCGCCTTACATTTATTTTTTTTGTTTTGTCGCAACAACTTTTTTGTTCATTTGACTAATAAAACGGTCAATTACGAATCAACGATTTGTGCGCAGTTGATTCAACATCTTGTTGCGGTGGATAACAATTTACAGAAATTTTGGTTGAATTGGCCCGTATTTCGGTTATGGGGTAACGTTTTGCGAACAAAATTAATATACTCTGTGAGCTCTGCTCAGCTGAGTATAAAAACAAGAAAAAAGTCAAGAAAAATGTTTAACCTGTGCTTGGCGAGTGTATATGCGGTGTATGTTATAATCCCTCACACACACATACATATGTATATAAGCGTTATCGTTTAAGGCCGGCGCCAGCTTGCCATAAGGGTGGTCATTACATGGACGTTGAATGCATAGAAGAGAGTTTTAGCTTTTATAAATGTATGTGTGTATGAATGTTTGCATGTTTCTGCATATGTGATTCCACAATTACATACACAAAAAGGTACAAAGAGTGCTTAATGACCTACCCTTAGTGCACACAAACACTTGTCATGCAGTCGCTTGTATGCTTTGCCCTTTACGTGCTGATGGCTTTTGAAAGCTTTTTATATACCCATATGTGTATTGGCGCCCACCCGTGGTGTGATGGTAGCGTGCTCCGCCTACCACACCTTATGCCCTGGGTTCGCACCCCGGCAAAGCAACATCAAAATTTTAGAAATAAGGGTTTTCAATTAGAATAAAATTTTTCTAAGCGGTGTCGCCCCTCGGCGATGTTTGGCAAGCGCTCCGGGTGTATTTCTGCCATGAAAAGCTCTCAGTGACAATCATCTTGCAGATGCCGTTCGGAGTCGGCATAAAAGATGTAGGTCCCGTCGACCAATTTTTAGGAAATCAAGAGGAGCACGACGCAAATTGAAAGAGAAGCTCGGCCTTAGATCTCTTCGAGGTTATCGCGCTTACATTTGGTTTTTTTATGTGTATTTACATTCATAATGTATGTATGTATGCTTATGTGAGTAATTTTTGCACTAACTTCACATAAAAGCGTTATGTCACAGCTAAAAAAATAAAACATGTTGCATTTACCATTCAATGACGACGCTGCATGTAAGCATAAACTTTAAACGATTTTCAAGAACATTACCCATACATACACCGCACACGAACTGCAGCACCACCTTTCATTTTTTGTTTTACGTAACATAATTTTGTTTACAGTTGAAAGCATTTGTAATGCATTCTAAAATAATAAAAAACAAGAATTATATAATCGTATCTGCAATGGTAATGGAGTGAGGAGAATTTAGGTAAAAATATAAATTCTTATTAACTGAAGAAAAAAGTTCACGACAAAAGTCAGTAAAAAAATACTTTGCGCGATTTACCTCCGAACTTTCAACAATGTCTCAAAACGAGCGACCATGGACAGTCTCACACGATTCAAGGACATTCGGCCTTAACAAATTGGCTTGGCTTCAGCTTAAGCAACCAAAATTATCACGTCGCAAAAGAGGTCTATGCGAGGCCTAAAAATTTGTAAAAAGCGTAAATTCGCAGGTTTGAGATTTTATCACTTTGGACCCTGATCATCAACCAATTGCTTAGGTGGCACCACAGAGGAAACGGCGTATCAAGATAAGGTTTTAGTCATCATAAGCGTCAGATGATTATCAGCAAACACTCTGATAGATCAGGCGCCTCGGGATGTACATGCCTGGACATGTGGAGTCGGGTTAACTGCTTCCGCGAAGAAACCGTTCTAGTGTTATAAACAAGGAAATATATGAATCCTTAATGGGACTAAGCTTAAGCTAGGAAGAGTGACCCTACAAAAAAGTACATCACAAATATTTACCACCAAATATTTACACCATGTGGAAGAGAAAGAAGAAAGGCCCCGGTGGGAATATATGCATGTAAGATGATGCTTAGATGTACGTGGGCCTATAGCTCAACTCCCTCATTGGGTATTTACGGAATTGTCAAACCCATATTTTACTATGGAGTTCTTGTTTGGTGAACAGCCACACAAAAACGTATTTATACCAAAGAACTAGAGGGGATGTGCAGGTTATCAATGCTAAGTTTAACGGGAGACCTAAAACTACGCCGACATCAGCATTGGCCAAAATGTAGCGTTAGCAACTGCAACAAGCTTAAGGCTTCAGGGCAGCATGAGTGCAAGCCTTATGGCCATAGCAGTATAGAGCCAACTTATATAGGGCAAACGGAATATATGTTCCCGTGCCTGAGCTTAGAAAGGGATAATAAGGCCACAATAAAGACGGACGGTAGGCGCAAGGGAGCTGAAATTATGGAAAACTGGTATGCACGTATAAACCTATGGTTTTAAAATAACGGAAGCCGGCGGCTCTGCTGTTTACTCTGTCGATCCAGAAATAAGTAGATCCATCCAGATCACTGCAGCGTCTTTCAGACGGCGATTGTAGACGCGTCAGATATTCTGGAGAAAGCGTGCATAAGCTGCAGTCGCGTCAATATAAATATCTTGATAGTCAGGCGGCTATCAAGGCAATAATCACCACACAGCAGCTCTCCAAGAAGTGTTCTGTAAAGCAAAGGAGCATTGAAAGACTTCGTTCAGGCTGGACCATACATCTACACTGCGTTTCCCCACCATACAGGGATATAAGGTAACGAAAAAATGCCGATGAGTTGGCAAAGGAGGGTGCAGCACTCGCTGAATCGACGGTAGACATCCAAATCGGTTTGGAAGAAATCAAAAGAGACAGGAGTTGCATATGATCTATCAAGCAGTAAAGGCGTGAACAGAAGCGCGAGGCTGCAAATTTTCTAAGTTCATGTGCTAATCCCACGACGTTAGACTGACAAAGTTGATTATATCTATAAAGAGAGAAGACTTACAGCCTCGCGATGGCATATTAACTGAACACTGCCATCTGGCGTCACATGCTTATAAGTGTTCGGGTCCTGCGCTATACAGATAAAGGAAGTAGTTTCGCAATATTATCCACATGATTTCTAAACAGTCTTAAAATAATTCCGAACGAAATAGTCCCCAAACAATGATGAAAGAAACAGGTAAAGTGGGAGGACGAACAGCATTAAAAAGTCTCCCCAATTTGTTATAGCCTAATCGTTAAACAGCACGAAATTATTCACAAAAATACCCCCAACTGATCAAGTACGGATCCAGTCATACAAAAAGATCGTGAACGAATTCCGAAGAAACCACATGAAAGATAAAAAATTGTTTGAAAATAGCCATATTAAAAACATATATAGCATTTTACTATAACTAGTTTAGAGGACACTCCTCATACAAAATTTTCAATTGAAGTAGTACTCGTAACAGACCCTGTGTACTTACTCCCAAACCTTTAGCTTAAGAGCCCAAAACGCTACATATTCATGCATGTATGCAAAGATGCCGCCGGATGCCTCTCGTGAATCCGTGTCCTTAAGCCAAGCTGCCTGACTGTTTGGTGCTGGCTGCAACGCCATGCAAACCAAACCAAAGCGCGTCAAGCGAGTGACCATCAACAAAACAGTAAAATGGTGCGAACACCATCTAGCAGAAGTAATAACATAGGGAGGTAAGTAGGAGGCAGGCGTTATACCTTTAGTAAATTAGTAAATATTAAAACGTTTGGGTATGAGACAGCGCCCTGCTAACCACTGAGGTACTTATATATGATGTAAATATGCTTGAACTCTCGAGCACGTTTATTAAAGTTAAAATATGAAGTTATAGTGTGTAAACGAGTATGTTGAAAAGCGCGCTAATGCGAATGCTAGCACAATTTTTATGACATGCAAGAACGAAATGTGGATGTGAGTGTTGTATGGTTGCGGGTTTTTAATGAAACGGTTCCTTTTCAAATCGCATGCGGTAGTATTTGGGGTAAGGACAAATAACTATTGATGGTAGCCTCACGCAATTGGCTTTGTCGTCGTGTAGATGCAAAGGAACAAGCTTTTTACACCCACATAGTGGAGTTAGAGTGCTCCAAGTAAGGACCAGTTATGCACTTAGGGCCGCTTTCACCATCTTCTACGAGTTAACGAATTCTTATTAACTTCAAGCCAACTGCATATTCGACTGTTGCTTAAGTGCAAGCAAAAATTGTAAACAAAAGACAGCTGTTTTCTTGCCTTGGTGCACTCATATTGACTTTTGCGATTTGCTCTACAAAATGTGCAAACTTATCGATTGGCAGACTGGAGACTGGGTCGGGGAAAACGAGAAGTCAAATGTGAGCTACTTGAGGGATTGCTATCCGCCATTTAAATTCTAGCTCAACTAGATATGATGAAAACCAGCTCTTAAATGGTCACATTTAAAACGTACTACGCGTACCTATTAACGTAGTACCGACCAGGCACCTTAATAAAGTCGAACCTATTTAGCAAATGTGACATCTTCAGTCATATAAGTGAATGTCGAGTATAAAGCACGAGCTCGCAAAGTTCGACTTAGGGATAAGCAGTAACATACGTGCGTAAAGCTGGCAGACCCAAGTGCTCAAAAATAAGTTAAGTTGTTTGAGAATTAAGTGCATTTTAGGTGCTATTTAGGGCCACAAAAGATAATATTAGGTGCTCATTTGGTTTTCGAGACCTTCGAGGAGTGTCCGTATCGCTACAACAACAACAACAACAACACTGTGAATGTGATAACTTCTCTATTGAAAGCGTGGGAATTTCTCACACTTCCACAAGGAGACATTTTTGTCCATTGTGAATGCCTTCAGTGAGTAACGGATGGCGGCACATTCGTCCAACCAGATTACTTACTAGTGGTCCTCAACGAATCATTTGCTCTCTCTAATGAACCTAAGTAGGAGTAAAAGACACACTTTCCCAACCTCTGCAAAACTATCGAAAAACCGTGGTGACAAAAATTTTAGTCGCCTTGTTTTGTAGTCCTGCACATTGGCAGAGATAGTGCAGAATCGACTCCTCTTATTCCTCATCCTGATAGCTTCTGCAAAGCGAGGTTGTTGGTACGCGCCACCATTGGAGCATCGGGCACTAGCGCAATGACCTGTGATGACAGCCGTAAGTATTATCACTGCAGATTTGTTTAGCTAGAGAAGGTGGCTAGTTGCTTTACTATCAAAACATGGCCCTAAAGGCCTTGAGACCTCACAACCATTCCGGTTGTCTGCAGCAGTCCGTTGCTCTAATCTCATATTCATCGATTAATTTCAGGAGATAATCCAGCGATGGTCGTACGGAGTTGTCCACCTCGCTTATGTCAATATCGGCAGCTTTCTTGCCATCTCACCTGCAAACTAATTCCCTTCAACATCGTTGTGCTCCGCGACCCAGCAAAGGAAACATTTAGATGTCTTATCGACGGTAGCAAGGTTCGATACCTCCGCACGATATCCGACTAACCAGTTGGGTTCTAATCCCTTAAAGGCAGCCTGATTACTGGTACCCTACTATTCTTGATTAGTCTGGCTGTTTTCTCTAAGGTATAAACCTCCGCTTGGATGACACTGCATGTGTTAGGGAGTCGGTACGATTGATTTACTTTCAGATGCTTTGAGTACATTCCAGCTCCGGTTCCCTTTTCCATTTTTGAGCCGTCTGTGTAGACTGCAATGTCCCACTGTCTAGGGCTTCCTCTTATTCGCCACTTTAAGGATATATTATGTTCTGTACCTGGAATCGAAAACCCGGTATCGTAAAACTGTTTACTCAAATCTGTACAGCACTAATAGATGGGTGTGTGTGTGTAATTACTGTGGCAAGCCCTAAAGCTTCGAAACAAAACGCTGGACAATTGAAGTTTAAAATGGATAAAGACTATCGTCAACCATTGCGCTACTGCAAAGTCTCGTGGCATTTATCGTTGTTAATTTTGTCTGTGTGTAGTGTGAATAAAATTAGAAACAGCGACATTTCGTACAGCGTCAAATGTAATGTCAAATACAAATCTTAACAGAATATAAATTGCTCCAGATATTCTTGCATTCTTTTAGTACAACTATTGCCTCTGAAGGACGCAAAAGAAAGTTACCTTTGTTTCAGTATAAAAAGTTATTTTCATCATTTAAAGCACGCAAAATATTTGATAGGAACTTACCTGAAAAGAGAGAAGAAAAAAAGCTCCATTAGCAAAGGTGATTTAAATCTAAGCATATAAATAAGACACACATAGTTAATTTTAATATATGAAGAAATTCATGTACTCAATTGTTTATGAAAGTTCTTATTAACCCTTCTAAGTAAGTTCTGAAAGTCATATTCCACATGTCACTTATCGCACCCGTCCCGCTATATATAGAGCCCAGGATCTTCGGTGAGGTAGGCGGGGCACGCTACCATCACACTACGATCGCGCTGATTATTGGAAGTTTTAATATGTCCAATTATAGTTCGATAGGTTTTGACTTCGAAATTTAAGATTTGTGGGCTAGCTCCCTATTGGTTTTGGTGTGCGATATGATTAATGTTTTTGGAATGAATAGCAGAGGTCACTATCAAAGATGTTTTCAAATAATAATTAGCCAAAGATATGTTTCAGGCCACATGAAATGGTCATAGCTCTCTTTAACCTCAATTGTAGTTTCTTTCAATTAACTGTTTATCCTGTTTTAGACATACATACATATCTAAGCGTAGGAGGGTACTAAATTAAATACTATATGCACTTCAAATAAGCCTACAATGTGGGAAAAGATGACAGATCGTGGGTCATAGTAAATCTTAAACTTGAAAAGTAAGATGTAAAAAAACAGAATTATACAAATATGCTACCATATCCGGCATAAAATAAGTGTATATGAAATATTTTATTTTTTCGCACAAAATTTTGCAAAGCAAAAGCAGTGAAGACCTTAAAGATGAACCCGGCCCGATGATAAATCAGTGATAGCAAAGAAAATTCTAGAGTTTCTGTTAGAAAATAGAACTTCAAAAGATTTGCAAAAGTAAATTAGTTATTTTAGTATGAATGAGGGTCTCCTTGAAGAAATGAGTGCACGCATAAAATTAACAAAAAGATGATATATAAAGCAAACTAAAAGTAGCAATGAAAACGTAAAGCAAATAAGCAAAACGCACCAAAGCTAGAGCTACTAAAAAATTGTGGTAGAAAACTTTTGTAGTAGCAGAGACAGGATACAACTTATAACGCAAATAGTGTTAACATTTACTACAACAATAACAATAATAGATTTAAAATACATTATCAGTGGCAATATCAAGTATCAGATCACGAGAGCGACGTATATACAGTGGTGTGTCAAACAAAGGAAATTATGTTAAAAAAATAGCGAATTTGCCAGACGTACTGAAACTTTTTAATACTGAAAGAAGAATTACACAAAAAGAAATAAAAACATAAAAATTACCAAATTTTTTCCGATCGATGAGCTTTCGACTTCTAATCGACATTTTGACGGTTTGTTATCGAAAATGTAATAAGTAGTAAGTATTGACCTTTACCGGTTATTTATAGAAAAGTTATCAAAAATTGTATCGAAAAGTTATCGAAAAAATATCGAATCATTATCGATATTTGTTGAAGTTTTGTTAATTTCTTATGGAGCGAGTTTCCATTTGTTATCAAAAAGTTATGGATTCCTTATCAAGCTATCGAAAATTATAGAATTATTATAGAATTATTATTGAAAACTTATCGGTTATTTATAGAAAAATATCGATATGTTCACAAAACTATCCCATTTGCTATCGAAAAAATTTCGATTTATTATCGGGATGTTACCAAGTTGTTATAGGCGCGTTATCGAAAAGTCATTAATTTCTAATGGGCGAGTTTTCGATTTTTATCAAAAGTTATGGATTCGTTATCAATGTTATCGACTTGTTATCGAAAAATTATAAATTATTATTGAAAACTTATCGATTATTTATAGGAAAATATCGACACGTTCACAAAAACTATTCCATTTGCTATCGAAGAAATTTCGATTTATTATCGGAATGTTACGAAGTTGTTGTAGCGCGTTATCGAAAAGTCATCAACCTGTTATCAACAATGTATCAACTTGTTATCGAAAAGTTTTCGGTTCCTTATATATGTAAAAACTTGAATATAAATCGTCTACACACTGATGTACCGAGTCCATAACAAACCGAAAAGAAACCAATAATAAACGGCTGATTCGGCGATACAAGCCGAAAGCTAGACGATAATAATTCGCTGTCGACATCAGTATATCGATAAGAAGCGACGTAGCCTCTTCTCAGAAAACTGAAGTTATTGGTTTCAGGTAAATATACCTCTGTTTAGATTACGCCTGAACGATGGTTTAAAAATAACGGAAGGATGCGAGTTGCTGATCCAAAAATAAGTTCATCGCAGTGCAGTGTCATTCAGGCGGAAATTGCATGCGTGAAGAAGGCAGCAGAAATTCTTGGGAAGCGCTCTTAGTACAGTCGCGACAGTAATCTCAAACATTATTTCACGCCGGACCATACATCTATACTGGGTTCCCGATCACTAAAAGGATGGAAGTTAACCAAAGGCCGATGAGTTGGCAAGCGAGAGTGTTGCACGCGCTGAATCGACGGTATAAACCTCCCAATTCGTTTGAAGAAATTAAAATAAGACAGGAGTTACATATGTAGGGTTATAGCGCGGGGCAAATCCTACCGACGAAATACTCAAAAAATTGCTCCTATTTTTAAGAGACAAGACTTAAGGCTCACGATAGGCGTACTAACTGGACAGTGCCCTCTGGCGTCGGCTGCCAGCTAGCCTCATCAGTAACAGCAGATGTCTGAAATGTAAGCTGCAGAAGTAACGATTGAGGCCGAGGCTTCAGCTAGTAGGGCCCGCAGAGTTGCCAGATCTCGAGGCAGTAATTGAGCTAGGGCTTAGAAAACTTCTAGTATTCGCTAAAAGAAAGAGTAAATCTAAAACATAACTCCGAGTGCCTATTGGCGTTTTTCCGCTTGATCGTCACACAAATTCTGCAACACTACGGACACACTCAGTCTATGTGCGGTTTTTATTGACCATTTAAATCACTAGTTTTCTAGACGTACATCTGTATGCTCACACATCAAACTTTACGAGTACGTGGTGCTCACGCCTAATTCGTTGCAGTAGGTATGCGGAGCCAACTCTGTCTGCACACCTCATAGGTGGGCTCTGGTATCCATCTGAACTTTGTTGTTTTTTTGTCACAACAAGCGTCAGCCAGTATTTAAAGCAAATAGAGGAGGAGTCCTTTGACTCAACTGGTTTCGCTCTATCTGCTTAGTACGGCTTTCAACGCTGTTTCACTATAAAGAGTAAACTTTCAGAAGCATCGGGCGGCATACCTTATGGGTTTTAATTTCGACGGATAGACTTATTGCTTGTTAGCCCTTGACAGGGGGAAAAAAAGACCCTATTAGAAATATTACTGCCCACGGCACTATTAAATATGGAGATGTTTATGAAGACGGCCTTGGATGTGGAGTCTAGCGCAGTGACAAATCCAATGACCCTCTGTGGCGCTTCGAGTGAATCTAATTTAACATAACAGTAGCGAACTTGAAAATAGCAATTTCGATCAAGTTTCGTCAAATGAATTCATGTTTTTTTTATTTTCAATACTTACGAAAAAACTTCCATGAATTTTGCAATTGAGACTTCGAATAAATTCGAGAATTTTATTTGGAATTTCTTTAAATTTTTTTTAGTATGCAGTTTTGTTGCCCAATCAACTCTAGTCGTTTTTGAAAAAATTCAAAAAAGTTTTACGAAAATGTCGAAGTTTTATTTAGGGATTTCTAATTTTTCCAGAGTATACAATTTTGTAGTCAAAGCAATTTTAGCCTTACCAAGTAAAAGTTGTATGTCTGCCAAAATTCCAATTGAGTTTTGGAAATTTTTTTCCGATTGTTTTTTAATTTCCTTCCATATGATGATCGTATAGTTTACCTTTTTATATGGAAGAAAATCGGAAAAAATTTCAAAAATCCATGCGAGTTTTAAGACTAAAATTAATTGGTCTACAAAACTAAGAAATCTCTAGATACAAGTTTTGAAGTTTCGTAAATTTTGTCGTTTTTTGAATATTTTCGAAAATTGCTTTGAGACTAAAATTAATGGGCTACAAAACTGCATACTCAATCAAATTCGGAAAAATTTAAATAAAAGTTCGAATTTTTCGTAAAGTTTTTAATTTTTCGAATTTTTTTCGCAAACGTTTGGGGACTGAATTGATTGGGCTACAATTTGCATACTCAAGCAAATTCAGAAAACTGTAAATAAAAAGATCAAATTTTTTGTAAATTTTTATGAATTTTCGAATTTCTTAGGAAACGTTTTTTTTTCATTCTTTTTTTGAGACTGAGGGCTGCAAAACTCAGAAAACTCTAAATAGGAAATTCGAAATTTTTTCGAGTTTCGATATTTTTTTTCATTTCAATTTCAGTTACAAAACTTATAGAAGTTTTTTCCTATATTTTCTGAATAAAAAAAGTGTGGCCACTATAACACACAACACTGTAATTTGACACATATGCATACACATACATATGTACCCATACACATAAATGAATAGTGATGAATGGAAAACTTTAGCAACTAAATTTTTCGGCAATGCACTTTCGAGAAGGAAACGAGCAGTTAAAGATCATCAGCAAAGAAGTTCACACAGTTCAAGTGTACTTTGGGAGCGAATGTGTGTATATTACATACAAAAACAAAATGCAAAAATTACAACAAAAAAAACCAAAACCTGTAGCAAACTATATGTAAAAAGTTGTAGTAACTTTTTCTGCTGAATACACATTAATGTAATTGAATTTGTAAAAGATTAGGAAAAATGGCTGATTGCCTGCCGGACTTTTAGTTGAGCTTTTTATACTCAGCTGAGCAGAGCTCACAGAGTATATTAACTTTGTTCGCATAACGGTAATCCGTAACGGCATAAATAATCGAGATAGATATACTTCTATATATCAAAATGATCTGGGCGAAAAAAGAAATTCATTTAGCCATGTCCGTCCCGTCCGTCCGTCCGTAAACACGATAACTTGAGTAAATTTTGAGTATCTTAATGAAATTTGATATGCAGTTCTTGGTGCTCATCTCAGATCGCTATTTAAAATGATCGAAATCGGACTACAACCACGCCCACTTTTTCGATATCAAAAATTTCCAAAAAACCGACAAAGTGCGATAATTCATTACCAAAGACGGATAAAGCGATGAAACTTGGTAGGTGTGTTGACCTTATGACGCAAAATAGAAGACTAGTAAAATTTTGGACAATGGGCGTGGCACCGCCCACTTTTAAAAGAAGGTAATTTAAAAGTTTTGCAAGCTGTAATTTGGCAGTGGTTGA
>JARSSU010011176.1:0-32345 GCA_029619165.1 Eurosta solidaginis
GGCCACCCCTAATCCAGGGTGTTATGCGGACCGTGCCTATTGGACGATTTGCAGCCAGGGGATAAATTCGGCTGTATTCGAACGGAGCCTTCCGACACCGGGCCATCTCGGGAAGTATTTATGGCCTTACCGCAGTAAGGGGCGCTGAGTCTTCTAAGAAGACAGGTAAAAGAAATGTTTTAAACTCGCAAAGACCGCGGAAAGCGAAGCGTGTCGGGAACGAGTACAGGGATCTACTGAGGATCTACAAGTGTGAAATTACCAGGGCGAAGAGAAACTCATGGAAAAGTTTCTGTACGGACATAGAGTGCTCCAGTGAAACAGCACGGTTGAAAAAAGTCCTAGCAAAGGGAATCATAGTCCAGGGACTAATAAAGAAAGAGAACGGGGAATGGTCACGTGATAGTGAGGAATCCCTTGAGGTGCTTCTCGATACACATTTCCCATCGGGAGACGGTTTAGAAGAACCAGCAGACATCACTCACACTTCGATCACGGAGCTAGTGGTGCCGGGCTTGGTGACCGATACCAAGATCGAGTGGGCAGTGAAGACGTTTTCTAAGTTTAAATCGCCGGGCCCAGATGGTATATTCCCGGCCATGCTACAAGTCTCAAGTAGGGCGGTCGTGGATGGCTTAAAATAATATTCGATGGGTGCATAAGACCGAATCATGTACCGCACTCTTGGAGAACTGCTCGTGTAGCTTTTCTACCAAAGGCGGGGAAGATCGGTCACGTGTATCCCAAAGACTATAGACCCATTAGCTTAACATCATTTCTGCTCAAAACCTTTGAGAGGCTGATATATGTGTACATAAAGTCCAACGTGGATGAAAAGCTGCTCTCCACAACACAGCATGCGTACACCAAAGGCAAGTCGGTAGACACCGCATTGCATAGGGTGGTAATAAGCATAGAGAAATCCCTGGAATATAAGGAGTATGCTCTAGGAGTCTTCTTGGACATTGCCGGGGCTTTCAATAATGTTGCAAAATGGGCGATTATGGATGGTCTTAATTACATTAAAGTACATCCTGCCTTAATCAGATGGATCGGCTGCATGTTAAATTGCAGAAATCAGTGGACAGGGGCACGCCGCAGGGAGGGGTGCTATCACCTCTGCTGTGGACACTGGTCATCAACCAACTGCTCAGGCAATTCGATGAGGGACCCGTAAAACTTACGGCTTACGCAGATGTCGTTGCAATTGTCATAAGTGGAAAATGCCTTCCAACGATTAGTTCTTTGATGGATCGGGCGCTTCGGGATATTCATACCTGGGCATCTAATGTCGGGCTGAAAGTCAATGCGGAGAAGACGGATATGGTCTTGTTTACAAAGAGGTACAAGGTCCCAAATTGGACCAGGCCTAAGTTAGGAGCGGTGACCTTACAGGAGAAACCTTGCACAAAATATCTAGGAATCATCCTAGACAGTAAGCTGTCATGGAAGCTCAACGTGGAGGAGAGGGTCATGAAGGCCTCAACGGCACTCTATGCATGTAAAAGAATGCTGGGGTGTACGTGGGGCCTATCGCCCTCTCTTTCTCATTGGGTTTTTACAGCTATTGTAAGCCCTATTCTATACTATGGAGTTCTTGTTTGGTGGAAAGCCACACAAAAAACAACATACCTCAAAAAATTAGAGGGGGTATGCAGACTATCGATGCTTTGCATTACGGGAGCCCTGAAAACAACCCCGACGGCTGCACTGTATGCCATTCTGCACATTCCACCTGTAGACCTGGTAGCAAAGAACAAAGCGTTAACGACCGCAACCAGGCTCGATGCTTCGGGGCAGCTTGAGCGCCGACCATATGGCCATAGTAGTATAGCGTCCTCAGTCACAAGACGAACAGACTACATGATTCCCTACCTGCACTTTGAGGGAGATCTTAAGGCCACAATAGAGGTGGACGGTTGGCGCAAGGGTGCGCAAATGGCGGACGAGGCGATACATGTGTACACCGATGGTTCCAAAATAGTGGAAGGAGTAGGGTCTGCGGTATACTGCGCTGATCCGGAATTAAGCAGATCCTACAGGCTGCCGGATTACTGTAGCGTTTTCCAAGCGGAAATATTAGCCGTAACCAAAGCAGTAGAAACCCTGGAAGAGAATAGCTTAAGCTGCAACCGTGTTAACTTTTATATTGATAGTCAAGCAGCAATTAAGGCAATAATCTCGCATAGCACAGCATCTAAATGCGTGTTAGAGTGTAAGCAGTCTCTGGAGAGAATCGGGACAGGGAGAAGCATACATCTATATTGGGTCCCAGGGCATATGGGAATAGATGGGAATGAAAAAGCGGACGAACTAGCTAAAAAGGGCGCATCCCTTGAAGCTTGCTCCGTAGACGTCCCAATTAGATTGGGCGAGATTAAGCGAAGGCGAGAGGTGCACATGATCGACCAAGCAGAAAAGTCGTGGGTTCAAGCGCGGGGCTGTAAAGTGTCGAAGATTATGTGTAGGTCTTACAACCTTAGACTAACACAGTTGCTTCTATCATTAAAAAGAGAGGACTGTAGACTCATGACGGGTATTCTGACTGGACACTGCCTTCTGGCGTCACATGCCTTTAAATTAGGCTTGGTCAGTGATAGCAGATGTAGGAAGTGCGGGTTGGAGGAGGAAACGATCGAGCACGTTCTGTGCTCGTGCCCTGCACTTGCCAGGCTAAGACTCCAGCTATTAGGAGTGATACAGCTGTCAGATCTAGAAGCAGCAAGTGACTTAAGTCCTAGGAAGCTTCTAGTATTTGCCAAGAGGACGGAGTTATTTTATAACATAGGTCCTGGTTTTTGATAGGGTTTTTCAGTTTGGTCGTAAAAACAAACTTCTGGTAACACTACGGACTCAATCAGTATATGTGAGGTCCTCATGGACCGGCCAGTTCAACCTACCTACCTTGGATGCTTAGCATTACGGGAGTCCTGAAAACAACCCCGACGGCTGCAGTTTATGCCATTCTGCACATCCCACCTGTAGACCTGGTAGCAAAGAACAAAGCGTTAACGACCGCAACCAGGCTCGGTGCTTAGGGGCAGCTTGAGCGCCGACCATATGGCCATAGTAGTATAGCGTCATCAATCACAAGACGAACAGACTACATGATTCCCTATATGCGCTTCGAGGGATATCTTAAGGCCACAATAGAGGTGGACGGTTGGCGCAAGGGTGCGCAAATGGCGGACGAGGCGATACATGTGTACACCGATGTGTAGTATCGCATGGAATTCACCCCATTTCAAACACGCTTAACATTACAAACGCTCGTTCATTGACCCAGGTAACTACCATAAGTTCATTAACTTTCACTAAGTCACCTAATGCATTAATCCGTCATACCAAACTGTTCAAGCGGGAATCATATTGACAATATGTAGGTCAATAATTTGCTGACAAGCATTCCTCACTATTGTGTCATGCACCTCTAGTATGTAAATATTAATGTAAGTATGTAAATATGCATAGGTTAAGAACTTCTGTATAAATAGTAATGAATTTCGTCAAAAAAGAACAATTGCCACAATTGCGATCCAACGCTACTCATCGGCGTTCGGCTCTTAAATCATCTTTGTTCAACTTTATTCTACAGATGGTTCCAAAATAGTGGAAGGAGTAGGGTCTGCGGTATACTGCGCTGATCCGGAAATAAGCAGATCCTACAGGCTGCTGGATTACTGTAGCGTTTTCCAAGCGGAAATATTAGCCTGCAAGAGAATAGCTTAAGCTGCAACCGTGTTAACTTTTATATTGACAGTCAAGCAGCAATTAAGGCAATAATCTCGCATAGCACAGCATCTAAATGCGTGTTAGAGTGCAAGCAGTCTCTGGAGAGAATCGGGACAGGGAGAAGCATACATCTATATTGGGTCCCAGGGCACATGGGAATAGATGGGAATGAAAAAGCGGACGAACTAGCTAAAAAGGGCGCATCCCTTGAAGCTTGCTCCGTAGATGTCCCAATTAGATTGGGCGAGATTAAGCGAAGGCGAGAGGTGCACGTGATCGACCAAGCGGGAAAGGCGTGGGTTCAAGCGCGGGGCTGTAAAGTGTCGAAGATTATGTGTAGGTCTTACAACCTTAGACTAACACAGTTGCTTCTATCATTTAAATGAGAGAACTGTAGACCCATGAATGGTATTCTGACTGGACACTACCTTCTGGCGTCACATGCCTTTAAATTAGGCTTGGTCAGTGATAGAAGATGTAGGAAGTGCGGGTTGGAGGAGGAAACGATCGAGCACGTTCTGTGCTCGTGCCCTGCACTTGCCAGGCTAAGACTCCACCTATTAGGAGTGATACAGCTAGCATATCTAGAAGCAGCAAGTGACTTAAGTCCTAGGAAGCTTCTAGTATTTGCCAAGAGGACGGAGTTATTTTATAACATAGGTCCTGGTTTTTGATAGGGTTTTTCAGTTTGGTCGTTAAAACAAACTTCTGGTAACACTACGGACTGAATCAGTCTATGTGAGGTCCTCATGAACCGGCAAGTCAACCTATTTACGTAAGCATTCGGTGAAATTTGAATCTCCTAGCTATTAAAATGGGGCTAAAATTGCGAAAAAAAAATATATAGTATATATATATACTATATATACCACCGATCTTTATGATTTTTTCAGACAACAATATGTGCTATATACGTAAGCATTGGTTGAAATGTGAAGCCTCTAGCTCTTAAAATAGGGCAGTAATTACGAAAAGTGTCTTATCTGAACAATCGGTTGTGGGGGATATATACTATATATACGACCTTTCTCATCAATTTTTTCAGACAACAACATGTGCAATATACGAAAGTATATGGTGAAGTTTGAAGCTTCAATCTATTAAATTGAGGAAGATATGACAAAATCCTCTTTTTCTGAAAAATCGGTTGTATAGAGGATATATGCTATAGTGGGCCGATCCGGCCGGTTCCGACTAATGTTTAATCAGACACCCAAATACACCCGCTCACCAAATTTTATCAAGATATCTCAAAAATTGAGGGACTAGTTTGCATACAAACAGACAGACGGACAGACGGACATGGCTAAATCAACTCAGCTCTTCACCCTGATTATTTCGTTATATTTAATGGTGGGTCTATCTATTTTCCTTTAAGGACTTATAATTAATGTTTTCGTGACGAAATTACTATACCATTTCATTTTCATGAAAGGTATAAAAATAGGAAGGTACTTTGTGTGAGGATGCAAAGTTTCAGGTTTTTTATGGTCTGCATGTAAAAACTATGACTATGAATCACGTATTTCAACAATATATGACGTAAGCGTAACTATTTGATGAAATTTGTTGAAATTTGAAGCTTGTAGCCGTAAAAAAGGGCAAAAATTAAAGTTTATATGGGGTATATAATATATATACTACCGATCTCTATGATCTTTCCAGACAACAATAATACCTATATACGTAAGCATTGGTGAAATTTTAAGCTTCTAGCTGTTAAAATGGGACAGAAATTGCGCAAAGTTTCTTATCTGAACAATCGGTTGTATGAGATATATACTATATATATCACCGATCTCTATGATCTTTTCAGACAACAATATATGCTATACACGTACGCATTTGGTTAAATTTGAAGCTTCTAGCTGTTAAAATTGTGCTGAAATTGCAAAAAAAAAGATATATATAGTATATATATATATACTATATATACCACGGATCTCTATGATTTTTTCACACAACAATATATACTACATACGTAAACAATTGTTGAAATTTGAAGCTTATAGCTGTTAAAATGGGGTAGAAATTACGAAAAGTTTCTTATCTGAACAATCGGTTGTATGAGATATATACTATATATACCACCGGTCTCTATGATTTTTACAGACAACAATATATGCTATACACGTAAGCATTTGGTGAAATTTGAACATACCTAAACGTCTTTTAAGATAAATATAAAATAAAAAATAGGTAGGTACTTTGTGTGAGGATGCAAAGCTTAACGTTTTTTGTGGTCTGCATGCAAAAACTATTACTACGAATCACCTATTTCAAAAATATATGACGTAAACGTATATATTTGATGAAATTTGATGAATTTTGAAGCTTCTAGCCGTAAAAAAAGGGCAAAATGGCAGTGTTTTGACATTATTTGCCAGTGAAGGTTAAATATATTTTAGTTGGTGTTCCTCAGGCCAGTCAGTGATGTAGGCGTGCGCACACACACATACTTACATACCATTCATTTGGTGTTATAATTTCTGCTGCTTCCTTCTTGAAGTGGCGCGTGGCAAACTGTCTGATTCCTGAATTCAGGAGGCTGCATAGCGTTTAAATATCGTCGTAACAATAAAACACTCACTTTTGATTTATTTAAATAAAATTTAAATACTTGTTGAATTTTTATTGGGAATTGCAGCCCGAGTAAAATACAATTTATTGTCGGCACAACCGCTCAGTTCAAATCAGAAATGTGTAATTGTACAAGATGGCCGAACCGTGAACATTTCTCTCATTTCACGACTCGACCATCGGAACGCCAGCTGATGCAGGGTTGCGTTTTATGTTTGTTGTGGTGAGTGATGATTGGTGAACTTAAGGCCAGTTCACATGTGCCATTACATCATCCTCCTTTGGCAAAGAAGAAGGCAGCAGGGTGATCAAGTCTGTCGGCTTCTTCTTGACCAAAAATTTAATGAAGAATTTCTCACTTTGTTTCGTCAAATTTTAAGGAAGTTTGGTGTGCCTTTTCAAGACACAGTTAGAGTACCGAAATAATGAACGAGTTGTTATGGAACGGTGGAACTGAGTTTTATGGCCGGCTACCATGCCGGTGAGAAGGGTTTGTTTATGTCCTGCGATT
Organism: Eurosta solidaginis; assembly: GCA_029619165.1. Taxonomy (NCBI): domain Eukaryota; kingdom Metazoa; phylum Arthropoda; class Insecta; order Diptera; family Tephritidae; genus Eurosta; species Eurosta solidaginis. Next base: position 6,824 of record JARSSU010011176.1, read on the forward strand.
GCGGCATGTGCACTGGCAAACATATCCCGCAGCTTCAGTCAGCGTGGGTTCAAAAGAACACAATTTCAAGGCCAAGTCACCTCCTCTTCAGTCCATCGTCTAACAGCCTAAAGTTTATTTTGCACACTGAGGAAAACAACAGCTATTATCTTGCATACCAGGCCACCAGACGGTACCAGGATCCACTGCCTAGCAGCGCCTAGAGACATTTTAAGGGCTGCTCTAAACCCACCCAACCTATGGCTTCGTTGATGGCTTTGAAGCCCCATAGCACCACTGCACGTCCTCAGAAATTAGACCAACTCAAAAGAAAGATTTAGGGATCCATAATTTTTTTCTATTACAAATTTTCATGCTAGATACATAAACACTATGATTAATGATAAAAGAAAGAAACTTCAATTATATACACGACATTGCCCAAGGCAAGGTATCATATTCTAAAACTAAACATAAGTAATTTATCTTAGCTTGATCACTAACGAAATTTTTGTGGTGGGTATTACTATTAATATATTCCTGACCTACCTCAATTTTTCCATGTTAAGGGGGTCAATGAACTTTGGGTTAACATTCGCAAGAACCGTATGCACATTTGTACATAATTATGAAAGAAAATTTTCTCCCGCAATAAGGAATTGAAAAAAAAAGAGAACGGCGGGCAGTTCTTGCGATCTACAGAGATGCGCTCCGTGAGAATTCACACTTTGGAGGGCATGTAGTAATTCCTGTATATGTACCCACGCAGGTAAAGCGTGCAAAAAAAACACTGAAAGATCGCGAATTTCTACAAACAGAAATGGTTCGTGATAATATGCTTACATATATACTCATGAGTTAAAAAGAGTCGTCCTTACACTCTGCTGCAACCTTGTAGGCGGCTAAGGATAATAGTTCCGGCTAGACAAAAAAAATAGTTATCGGAAATCTCATGATTCCTCGCGAAACAAAATTATAGCATATGAACTTTGTATATCAAGACTACGTATGTACATATATATATATATATATATATATATATTAAGTAAACTGGTTCTCTACTTACATCATTTAGTGTTGACACATCAATGTCCCACGCAGCGTAGAAGGCCTCCTCCGCAGGTAGATTTTGTTGTCAGCTTGCTAAAGGTTGGTTTAATTATGGTTCTATACGTATCTACATGCAATGTCTTTAGTCCATGCCAAAAGAAAATTATTCCAAGCTATTAGTTCATCCTAACAGCCACCCCAATATCAAAAAACGAGAGAGAGAGCCACGTCTGCTCCCAAAAAAATATCCGATTTGAATATTAAGATTATGAAGCCCTCAAACTAAGAAAATCATGAATGGAGCGAAGTCAAAAAAACTATGCTGTGGGGGGGATTTACTACATATGTTCGTGTGTACGTGCTCTTATGACAGCAAGCATTATAGTATGACAATAAGTTCATTGATAGCAATTGAGGAAGATTAGGAATAAACGTACAAACCACGAGTAATCCCACAAAATGTTTAAGATTTTATTCTGATAGTTAGAGAAGATCTCCTTAAATACAAAATTATTTCATTATTTCAAGTTGCGAAAAATAATTAAGTAACTAATAGCGAACTAGATCTATTTCATGTAGTGCAGAAATCGATTCGAGAAAAAAAATTTTAAAATATCAAAATTTTTATTTTTTTGTCAATTCATTCTTCGTTATTAATCTACGTGTAAAGGCTAGTGATAGTGATATTTTTCATCAAAATTTAGGGTTACGCTGACATGTGCTTTTAAGACCCCACGAGGGTAATCCTGCACATGTCTCTTTATGTATGTACATCTAATATACGAGCACTTGAGCTAAATTTATGCAAAACGTGTTTACTTTAGGAAAGTTTTAATTAATTAATGAAGAAAACGATTATGTTGGCGAAAAGCAAAACGTTCCTAGGAGCACAAACTCAAAGTTCGGAACCTTTGTTCCTAAAGGAGAAGTTGGCCAAGAAACCCACAATAGGCACCAAAGCAAATTCCGATGTCCCCTGTTAATCCTTTGGTTTAATCGCTAGCTGACACATAAATAAGTTGGCTGACCGGGCACCTCTCCAATCACGTCAATCCCATAAGTTTTTGTCTTTTCGAATTTAATGTAGACACAGCAGCTCCTCGTATTGTGCTCCAATAAATAATACAGTAACACCAAATTTGTACGTTTTATATGCCTTCCTAATTGCAGGTATCGAGTTATGGTGACATTCAAGCTAGTTTCGTGTTTACGATTGAATATTAAAACTTTTTCACTCGCGATGATGTGTTCTGCAGCGTGGCTGGATCTTAAAAAGCGGAAACTCGCTTTTTTTCTCTCATACCGCAGCAAACCGGTGATCCCGTCGAAGTAATCGATAAATCTTTATCGATGCACAGCTGATCCGTAATGATGGGAAGGGGAATTTCCTAGCTGTGTTCGATTAGCTATTCATTCGTACAAAAGGCAGGGGCCATGAACAAACCAATACAATGTCGAATTACAATATGTAAAAGTGAGATCCGTAGATCTTATTTCTATGTACCCCCAGCTGTACTTTGATAAGTGGATGTTCCTTCCCTTTTAATTTTAAATTCGTTCATGTATGCAAAATAATTTTAAATAAAAGAAATTTAACTCGGCATCAACTTGTGTTCCAATGAATTTTGAAGAGTGGTAAACTTATTTAATTTAGTTGTTAACCTTATTTAGGATAATTAGTACAGTTTTATATTACTTAAATCTTAGATTAATCTGAAAATTTGGTATGACAAATCTGTTGTTTTTTTTCTAAGTACTTTGTACATTAGTTGAAAGTGTTGGTACATTAATTTCTAGTTTTCCTTAGGAATGTTTTGTTTTTTTACAATGACGATGAAAAAACTTATAAAATAGTTTTGATTTTTATTTTTGTTCTTATGTATAGGGTTGTTTACTAGGTAATTCATGAAGTTTGCTTTGTATGTAGCAATGCTTATGAGGAAAATTTTAGATTCAAAACTTTTCGGTTTAGAAGAGCCAGCAGACATCACTCAAACTTCGATCACGGAGCTAGTAGTACCGGGCTTGGTGACCGATACCAAGATCGAGTGGTCAGTGAAGACGTTTTCTAAGTTTAAATCGCCGGGCCCAGATGGTATATTCCCGGCCATGCTACAAGTCTCAAGTAGGGCGGTCGTGGAATGGCTTAAAATAATATTCGATGAGTGCATAAGACTGAATCATGTACCGCACTCTTGGAGAACTGCTCATGTAGCTTTTCTACCAAAGGCGGGGAAGATCGGTCACGTGTATCCCAAAGACTATAGACCTTTAGCTTAACATCATTTCTGCTCAAAACCTTTGAGAGGCTGATATATGTGTACATAAAGTCCAACGTGGATGAAAAGCTGCTCTCCAAAACACAGCATGCGTACACCAAAGGCAAGTCGGTAGACACCGCATTACATAGGGTGGTAATAAGCATAGAGAAATCCCTGTAATATAAGGAGTATGCTCTAGGAGTCTTCTTGGACATTGCCGGGGCTTTCAATAATGTTGCAAAATCGGCGATTATGGATGGTCTTAATTACATTAAAGTACATCCTGCCTTAATCAGATGGATCGGCTGCATGTTAAATTGCAGAAAGATTACATCACAATGGGGATTGTACGAGGCCACGAAATCAGTGGACAGGGGCACGCCGCAGGGAGGGGCGCTATCACCTCTGCAATTCGATGAGAGACCCGTAAAACTTACGGCTTACGCAGATGACGTTGCAATTGTCATAAGTGGAAAGTGCCTTCCAACTATTAGTTCCTTGATGGATCGGGCGCTCTAATGTCGGGTTGAAAGTCAATGAGGAGAAGACGGATATGGTCTTATTTACAAAGAGATACAAGGTCCCAAATTGGACCAGGCCTAAGTTAGGAGGGGTGACCTTAAAGGAGAAACCTTGCACAAAATATCTAGGAATCATCCTAGAGAGTAAGCTGTCATGGAAGCTCAACGTGGAGGAGAGGGTCAAGAAGGCCTCAACGGCACTCCATGCATGTAAAAGAATGTTGGGGTGTACGTGGGGCCTATCGCCCTCTCTTTCTCATTGGGTTTTTACAGCGATTGTAAGCCTTATTCTATACTATGGAGTTATTGTTTGGTGGAAAGCCACACAAAAAACAACATACCTCAAAAAATTAGAGGGGGTATGGAGACTATCGATGCTTAGCATTACGGGAGCCCTGAAAACAACCCCGACGGCTACATTTTATGCCATTCTGCACATCCCACCTGTAGACCTGGTAGCAAAGAACAATGCGTTAACGACCGCAACCAGGCTCGGTGCTTAGGGGCAGCTTGAGCGCCTACCATATGGCCATTGTAGTATAGCGTCATCAATCACAAGACGAACAGACTACATGATTCCCTATATGCGCTTCGAGGGATATCTTAAGGCCACAATAGAGGTGGAAGGTTGGCGCAAGGGTGCGCAAATGGCGGACGAGGCGATACATGTGTACACCGATGTGTAGTATCGCGTGGAATTCACCCCATTTCAAACACGCTTAACATTACAAACGCACGTTCATTGACCCAGGTAACTACCATAAGTTCATTCACTTTCACTAAGTCACCTAATGCATTAATGCGTCATACCAAACTGTTCAAGCGGGAATCATATTGACAATATGTAGGTCAATAATTTGCTGACAAGCATTCCTCACTATTGAGTCATGCACCTTTAGTATGTAAATATTAATGTAAGTATGTAAATATGCATAGGTTAAGAACTTCTGTATAAATAGTAATGAATTTCGTCAATAAAGAACAATTGCAACAATTGCGATCCAACGCTACTCATCAGCGTTCGGCTCTTAAATCATTTTTGTTCAACTTTATTCTACAGATGGTTCCAAAATAGTGGAAGGAGTAGGGTCTGCGGTATACTGCGCTGAACCGGAAATAAGCAGATCCTACAGGCTGCTGGATTACTGTAGCGTTTTCCAAGCGGAAATATTAGCCGTAACCAAAGCAGTAGAAACCCTGCAAGAGAATAGCTTAAGCTGCAACCGTGTTAACTTTTATATTGACAGTCAAGCAGCAATTAAGGCAATAATCTCGCATAGCACAGCATCTAAATGCGTGTTAGAGTGTAAGCAGTCTCTGGAGAGAATCGGGACAGGGAGAAGCATACATCTATATTGGGTCCCAGGGCACATGGGAATAGATGAGAATGAAAAAGCGGACGAACTAGCTAAAAAGGGCGCATCCCTTGAAGCTTGCTCCGTAGATGTCCCAATTAGATTGGGCGAGATTAAGCGAAGGCGAGAGGTGCACGTGATCGACCAAGCGGGATAGGCGTGGGTTCAAGCGCGGGGCTGTAAAGTGTCGAAGATTATGTGTAGGTCTTACAACCTTAGACTAACACAGTTGCTTCTATCATTTAAAAGAGATGACGGGTATTCTGACTGGACACTGCCTTCTGGCGTCACATGCTCTAAATTAGGCTTAGTCAGTGATAGCAGATGTAGGACTTGCCGGTTGGAGAAAGAAACGATCGAGCACGTTCTGTGCTCGTGCCCAGCACTTGCCAAGCTAAGACTCCAGATATTAGGAGTGATACAGCTGTCAGATCCAGAAGCAGCAAGTGACTTAAGTCCTAGGAAGCTTCTAGTATTTGCCAAGAGGACGGAGTTATTTTATAACATAGGTCCTGGTTTTTGATAGGGTTTTTCAGTTTGGTCGTTAAAACAAACTTCTGGTAACACTACGGACTCAATCAGTCTATGTGAGGTCCTCATGAACCGGCCAGTTCAACCTATCTACCTATGCTATATACGTAAGCATTCGGTGAAATTTGAATCTTCTAACTGTTAAAATGGGGCTAAAATTGCGAAAATATATATATATATACTATATATACCACCATATATATACTATATATACCACCGATCTGTATGATTTTTCAGACAACAATATATGCTATATACGTAAGCATTCTTTGAAATTTGAAGCCTCTAGCTCTTAAAATAGGGCAGTAATTACGAAAAGCTTCTTATCTGAACAATCGGTTGTGGGGGATATATACTATATATACGACCTCTCTCATCAATTTTTTCAGACAACAATATGTGCAATATACGAATGTATATGGTGAAGTTTGAAGCTTTAATCTGTTAAATTGAGGAAGATATGACAAAAATCCTCTTTTTCTGAAAAATCGGTTGTATAGAGGATATATGCTATAGTGGGCCGATCCGGCCGGTTCCGACTAATGTTTAATCGGACACCCAAATACACCCACTCACCAAATTTTATCAAGATATCTCAAAAATTGAGGGACTAGTTTGCATACAAACAGACAGACGGACAGACGGACATGGCTAAATCAACTCAGCTCTTCACCCTGATTATTTCGTTATATTTAATGGTGGGTCTATCTATTTTCCTTTAAGGACTTATAATTTATGGCTTCGTGACGAAATTACTATACCATTTCATTTTCATGAAAGGTATAAAAATAGGTAGGTACTTTGTGTAAGGATGCAAAGTTTCAGGTTTTTTATGGTCTGCATGTAAAAACTATGACTATGAATCACGTATTTCAACAATATATGACGTAAGCGTAACTATTTGATGAAATTTGTTGAAATTTGAAGCTTGTAGCCGTAAAAAAGGGCAAAAATTAAAGTTTATATGGGGTATATAATATATATACCACCGATCTCTATGATCTCTCCAGACAACAATATACGCTATCTACGTAAGCAATTGGTGAAATTTTAAGCTTCTAGCTGTTAAAATGGGACAGAAATTGCGCAAAGATTCTTATCTGAACAATCGGTTTTATGAGATATATACTATATATATCACCGATCTCTATGATCTTTTCAGACAACAATATATGCTATACACGTACACATTTGGTTAAATTTGAAGCTTCTAGCTGTTAAAATGGTGCTGAAATTGCAAAAAAAAATATATATAGTATATATATATATACTATATATACCACGGATCTCTATGATTTTTTCACACAACAATATATACTACATAAGTAAACAATTGTTGAAATTTGAAGCTTATAGCTGTTAAAATGGGGTAGAAATTACGAAAAGTTTCTTATCTGAACAATCGGTTGTATGAGATATATACTATATATACCACCGGTCTCTATGATTTTTACAGACAACAATATATGCTATACACGTAAGCATTTGGTTAAATTTGAAGCTTCTAGCTGTTAAAATGGTGCTGAAATTGCAAAAAAAAATATATATAGTATATATATATACTATATATGCCACAGCTCTCTATGATTTTTTCACACAACAATATATACTATATACGTAAACAATTGTTGAAATTTGAACAATATATGCTATACACGAAAGCATTTGGTGAAATTTGAACATATCTAAACGATTTTTAAGATAAATATAAAATAAAAAATAGGTAGGTACTTTGTGTGAGGATGCAAAGCTTCACGTTTTTTGTGGTCTGCATTCAAAAACTATTACTACGAATCACCTATTTCAAAAATATATGACGTAAACGTATCTATTTGATAAAATTTGATGAAGCTTCTAGCCGTAAAAAAGGGGCAAAAATGGCAGTGTGTTGGCATTATTTGCCAGTAAAGGTTAAATATATTTTAGTTGGTGTTCCTCAGGCCAGTCAGTGATGTAGGCGCGCACACACACACATAGTTACATACAATTCATTTGGTGTTATAATTTCTGCTGCTTCCTTCTTGAAGTGGCGCGTGGCAAACTGTCTGATACCTGGATTCAGGATTCTGCATACCGTTTAAATATCGTCGTAACAATAAAACACTCACTTTTGATTTATTTAAATAAAATTTAAATACTTGTTGAATTTTTATTGGGAATTGCAGCCCGAGTAAAATACAATTTATTGTCGGCAAAACCGCTCAGTTCAAGTCAGAAATGTGTAATTGTACAAGATGGCCGAACCGTGAACATTTCTCTCATCTCACGGCTCGACCATCGGAACGCCAGCTGATGCAGGGTTGCGTTTTATGTTTGTTGTGGTGAGTGATGATTGGTGAACTTAAGGCCAGTTCACTTGTGCCATTACATCATCCTCCTTTGGCAAAGAAGAAGGCAGCAGGATGATCAAGTCTGTCGGCTTCTTCTTGACCAAAAATAGAGGGAAAAATTGAAGAAGAATTTCTCACTTTTTTACGTCAAATTTTAAGGAAGTTTAGTGTGCATTCTCAAGACGGTGGGGTGCGATAAAGCCATGCGAGATAACGCCATATGGCCTTATCACTCAATTCAAAGGGAGATAAAGCCATATTCGCGCCAAAATTTCTGTATGGCTTTATTTCCAATTTCAAAGAGCGATAAGGCCATATGGCGTTATCTCGTATGGCTTTATCTCTCATTTGATTTTCCCTTTTACGGAATATTTTCGGTGCTTTCGTGAACGAGCTGATATTACCTTATAACTCTTATGTTTATTGTTATGTTAGCCAATCCAACACCGGCTGCGCCATGTACAGTAATTCTGCGTAGAACACCTTTCTGCATAGGCGGCCTTCGGCCGCGCTTATAAAAAATAACCCTGGGCTACGCCATGCCAAGTCCGGGTGTGTGGTATAACCGTGGCTACCGCCACGGTGATGTCCCTCTGCGTAGTACACTCTTCTGCGCAGAAGGTTGTACTACGCAGAAGGACATCACCGTGGCGGTAGCCACGGTTATACCACACATCCGCACTTGGCATGGCGTAGTCCAGGGTTTTTTTTTATAAGCGCGGCCGAAGGCCGCCTACGCGGAAAGGTGTTTCAACTTCTCAAAATGAGTAGCAAAAATATATATTTTCCTTTTTCTTTATTAACTGAAAGGTGGTAAAGTAATATTTATGTTTGTTTTTTTTTGTTTATGTGGCAGCACAGCTTTGTAATGTCATCAATAAAATATATATATATATAAATGTGCATGTTGCTACAAAAGCGGGATTGATTTAATAAAAACATTTATAATAAGTAAAAACAATGCAAAAATGAAATGCGAAATATACAAAAATGCAATTTAAGGTTATCGTTGCCAATTTATATAGATATGTATGTATGTGGATTAAGGTTTTGAAAGATATGTAAATTGTAATTTAAAGTGCTATAGAAATTTGCTAAATTTGCAAACTTTAACAACAAATAACTTTAAAATTATAAGTTTGCGCACTTTAAAATATATATATTTGTGCTCGGGAGAACTCCCTCTTTCATTTGATACCAAGTTTTACCCCGAACTCGGGGGTGCTATTCTAAAATTTTCCCGAAATGAATAACAATTAAATGCACATTCACAATGACAAATAAATTCATATGAGAGATAAGGCCATATGGCTTTAACTCACAATTGACAAAAAAAAATATGCCATTATCTCTCAATACGAAGCGTGATAATGCCATATGGCTTTACCTCGCAATTGGATGGGAGATAGAGCCATATGGCGTTATCTCGCATGGCTTTATCGCACCCCACCTTCTCATGACACAGTAAGAGTAGCGAAATGATGAACGAGTTTAACTTTGATAAGTGGATGTTCCTTCCCTTTTAATTTTAAATTCGTTCATGTATGCAAAATAATTTTAAATAAAAGAGATTTAACTCGGCATCAACTTGTGTTCCAATGAATTTTGAAGAGTAGTAAACTTATTTAATTTAGTTGTTAACCTTATTTAGGATAATTAGTATAGTTTTATACTACTTAAATCGATTTATACAATGTAGTTGGTTTTTTTTTGTATTTCAGTATACAAGTATTGAGTATAGATTAATATGAAAATTTGGTATGACAAATCTGTTTTTTTTTCTAAGTACTTTGTACATTAGTTGAAAGTGTTGGTACATTAATTTCTAGTTTTCCTTAGGAATGTTTTGTTTTGTTACAATAACGATGAAAAAACTTATAAAATAGTTTTGATTTTTATTTTTGTTCTTATGTATAGGGTTGTTTACTAGGTAATTCATGAAGTTTGCTTTGTATGTAGCATTGCTTATGAGGAAAATTTTAGATTCAAAACTTTTCGGTTTAGAAGAGCCAGCAGACATCACTCACACTTCGATCACGGAGCTAGTAGTACCGGGCTTGGTGACCGATACCAAGATCGTGTGGCCAGTGAAGACGTTTTCTAAGTTTAAATCGCCGAGCCCAGATGGTATATTCCCAGCCATGCTACAAGTCTCAAGTAGGGCGGTCGTGGAATGGCTTAAAATAATATTCGATGGGTGCATAAGACTGAATCATGTACCGCACTCTTGGAGAACTGTTCGTAGCTTTTCTACCAAAGGCGGGAAAGATCGGTCACGTGTATCCCAAAGACTATAGACCCATTAGCTTAACATCATTTCTGCTCAAAACCTTTGAGAGGCTGATATATGTGTACATAAAGTCCAACGTGGATGAAAAGCTGCTCTCCACAACACAGCATGCGTACACCAAAGGCAAGTCGGTAGACACCGCATTACATAGGGTGATAATAAGCATAGAGAAATCCCTGGAATATAAGGAGTATGCTCTAGGAGTCTTCTTGGACATTGCCGGGGCTTTCAATAATGTTGCAAAATCGGCGATTATGGATGGTCTTAATTACATTAAAGTACATCCTGCCTTAATCAGATAGATCGGCTGCATGTTAAATTGCAGAAAAATTACATCACAATGGGGATTGTACGAGGCCACGAAATCAGTGGACAGGGGCACGCCACAGGGAGGGGTGCTATCACTTCTGCTGTGGACGCTTGTCATCAACCAACTGCTCAGGCAATTCGATGAGAGACCCGTAAAACTTACGGCTTACGCAGATGACGTTGCAATTATCATAAGTGGAAAGTGCCTTACAGCGATTAGTTCTTTGGTGGATCGGGCGCTTCGGGATATTCATAACTGGGCATCTACTGTCGGGTTGAAAGTCAATGCGGAGAAGACGGATATGGTCTTATTTACAAAGAGGTACAAGGTCCCAAATTGGACCAGGCCTAAGTTGGGAGGGGTGACCTTACAGGAGAAACCTTGCACAAAATATCTAGGAATCATCCTAGAGAGTAAGCTTTCATGGAAACTCAACGTGGAGGAGTGGGTCAAGAAGGCCTCAACGGCACTCTAGGCATGTAAAAGAATGTTGGGGTGTACGTGGGGCCTATCGCCCTCTCTTTCTCATTGGGTTTTTACAGCGATTGTAAGCCCTATTCTATACTATGGAGTTCTTGTTTGGTGGAAAGCCAAATAAAAAACCACATACCTCAAAAAATTTGAAGGGGTATGCAGACTATCGATGCTTAGCATTACGGGAGCCCTGAAAACAACCCCGACGGCTGCACTGTATGCCATTCTGCACATCCCACCTGTAGACCTGGTAGCAAAGAACAAGCGTTGTAACGTAGCGTTACAATAACGTAACCTCCTGTATTTCCTTATTCACTTAAACCTGAACCTCCATGTACTTATTTTTCTATAGCATAGGCAACAACCACTTGTACTTATTCTTTTATAGCATAGTCAACAACTGATAGCAAACCAATGAAAATCACAATAATGGTGTGTTGACTTCTCAACCAGTTTGCGGCACCAAACTCGTCCTCGCAGATGAGCCAGCGGGAGTGGATGTCTTTTTAAAGACATACTTTTCCCTCCTGCTAGCTAGCTGAGTGGAAGGGGCGCCGTCATGGCACGGGTCACCCTTCACTTAGGTAAGGACTACGGGGAGGATGCCTTGTGCTACCTTTCCCCCCGCGCCCTCCCAGGTGTTTAGTGGCCCGACGCCTTCATAGCCATTTAACCCCTTCCCTTCAGTTCTAGCTTAGGCTGGCTGAGTGGAAGGGGCGCTGTCATGGCGCGGGTCTCCCTTCACTTGGGTAAGGACGAAGGGGAGGATGCCTTGTGCTACTTTGCCCCCGCGCCCTCCTAGGTGTTGTGCGGCCCGATGCCTTAATGACCATACATCCCCTCCCCCTCAGTCCTAGCTTCGGCTGGTTGAGTGGCAGGGACCCCGTCATGGCGCGGGTCACCCTTCACTTAGGTAAGGACGACGGGGAGGATGCCTTGTGCTACTTTTCCCCCCGCGCCCTCCTAGGCGTTGAGCGGCCCGACGCCTTCATGACCATTCCACCCCTTCCCCTCAGCACTGGTTTCGGCCGTGAGCCGATGCGTGCGCACAGGGGCTACCGCTGTGCCGTTAAGGTGCACTTCCCCTCCGCCCACGGGTCGACCCACGGTGTATCGGCTGGTACAACCCCGTCCCCTTACGCACCTTCTACTAGTGTGTAAGTAGATTGGCGGGGGTGTCCAGCGGTGAAACCAGCACTAACGAGTCCTCGCAGTCTCTTCCCCAGGTGACCGACCCCGCGGACTACGGATCCGGCCGAAGACTACCGATCAATCCGATACCGTCAACCGACCCCGTCCGGAACTAGCCGCCGCTGTCCAGGCAAACACCATCGCTAGCCTACTTCCCCTCTCACCACGGCCCTGGTACGCGCTCCGTAGCCCACCGCCGCTTCGTCGCATCATCGCCCCTCTGGTGCCGCCACTGCCACCCCACCCACTGGCCGTTCGCCGTCCTATCGTCATTCAGCCGCCGCTGCTACTACGACCGTTGGCCGTTCGCCATTCTACCGCCGTTAAGCCGCTGCATCCGTCCCATTGCCGCTACGACGACCGTTGGTCGTCTGCCATCCTACCACCGTTAAGCCGCTACATCCGTCCGCCGCTGCTACGACGACCGTTGGCCGTTCGCCATCCTACTGTCGTTAAGCCGCTGTATCCGTCACGTCGCTGCTACGACGACCATTGGCTTCCACAATCCTGCCGCCGTTAAGCCGTTGCTTCCGTACCGCCTTACCAATCCGTCCGTTACCCGACCGTTCAACCGCCCTACCGAACCTCCTCTGCTCCAACGACCATTAGCCACCACTCCGCCCCCCCTCACCATCTTGCGACGTAAAGCTGCTGCCCGTCTAATATCTCCAGCCGTGTGTGCGTGTGTTCGTAACGCATAAATATTGTGTATTTATTCATTAGGGGTTTGTGGGATCTTTACCCGACTCTGGATTGACTGAGCGTTACCCCAGCTTTAGACAAAACCCACCTCATAGCGCTAATGACCGAAACTAGGCTCGGTGCTTCGAGGCAGCTTGAGCGCCGACCATATGGCCATAGTAGTATTGCGTCATCAATCACAAGACGAACATACTACATGATTCCTTATCTGCGCTTCGAGGGAGATTTTAAGGCCACAATAGAGGTGCGCAAATGGCGGACGAGGCGATACATGTGTACACCGATGGTTCCAAAGTAGTGGAAGGAGTAGGTTCTGTGGTATACTGCGCTGATCCGGAAATAAGCAGATCCTACAGGCTGCTGGATTACTGTAGCGTTTTCCAAGCGGAAATATTAGCCGTAACCAAAGCAGTAGAAACCCTGCAAGAGAATAGCTTAAGCTGCAACCGTGTTAACTTTTATATTGACAGTCAAGCAGCAATTAAGGCAATAATCTCGCATAGCACAGCATCTAAATGCGTGTTAGAGTGTAAGCAGTCTCTGGAGAGAATCGGGACAGGGAGAAGCATACATCTATCTTGGGTCCCAGGGCACATGGGAATAGATGGGAATGAAAAAGCGGACGAACTAGCTAAAAAGGGCGCATCCCTTGAAGCTTGCTCCGTAGATGTCCCAATTAGATTGGGCGAGATTAAGCGAAGGCGAGAGGTGCACGTGATCGACCAAGCGGGAAAGGCGTGGGTTCAAGCGCGGGGCTGTAAAGTGTCGAAGATTATGTGTAGGTCTTACAACCTTAGACTAACACCGTTGCTTCTATCATTAAAAAGAGAGGACTGTAGACCCATGAAGGGTATTCTGACTGGACACTGCCTTCTGGCGTCACATGCCTTTAAATTAGGCTTGGTCAGTGATAGAAGATGTAGGAAGTGCGGGTTGGAGGAGGAAACGATCGAGCACGTTCTGTGCTCGTGCCCTGCACTTGCCAGGCTAAGACTCCACCTATTAGGAGTGATACAGCTGTCATTTATAGAAGCAGCAAGTGACTTAAGTCCTAGGAAGCTTCTAGTATTTGCCAAGAGGACGGAGTTATTTTATAACATAGGTCCTGGTTTTTGATAGGGTTTTTCAGTTTGGTCGTTAAAACAAATTTCTGGTAACACTACGGCCTGAATCAGTCTATGTGAGGTCCTCATGAACCTGCAAGTCAACCTATATACGTAAGCATTCGGTGAAATTTGAATCTTCTAGCTGTTAAAATGGGGCTAAAATTGCGAAAAAAAAGATATATAGTATATATATACTATATATACCACGGATCTCTATGATTTTTTACACAACAATATATGCTATATACGTAAACAATTGTTGAAATTTGAAGCTTATAGCTGTTAAAATAGGGTAGAAATTATGAAAAGTTTCTTATCTGAACAATCGGTTGTATTAGATATACTATATATACCACCGGCCTCTATGATTTTTTCAGACAACAATATATGCTATACACGTAAGCATCTGGTGAAACTTGAACATATCTAAACGATTTATAAGATAAATATAAAATAAAAAATAGGTAGGTACTTTGTGTGAGGATGCAAAGCTTCACGTTTTGTGTGGTCTGCATTCAAAAACTATTACTACGAATCACCTATTTCAAAAATATATGACGTAAACGTATCTATTTGATAAAATTTGATGAAGCTTCTAGCCGTAAAAAAGGGGCAAAAATGGCAGTGTGTTGGCATTATTTGCCAGTAAAGGTTAAATATATTTTAGTTGGTGTTCCTCAGGCCAGTCAGTGATGTAGGCGCGCACACACACACATAGTTACATAGAATTCATTTGGTGTTATAATTTCTGCTGCTTCCTTCTTGAAGTGGCGCGTGGCAAACTGTCTGATACCTGGATTCAGGATTCTGCATACCGTTTAAATATCGTCGTAACAATAAAACACTCACTTTTGATTTATTTAAATAAAATTTAAATACTTGTTGAATTTTTATTGGGAATTGCAGCCCGAGTAAAATACAATTTATTGTCGGCAAAGCCGCTCAGTTCAAATCAGAAATGTGTAATTGTACAAGATGGCCGAACCGTGAACATTTCTCTCATCTCACGGCTCGACCATCGGAACGCCAGCTGATGCAGGGTTGCGTTTTATGTTTGTTGTGGTGAGTGATGATTGGTGAACTTAAGGCCAGTTCACTTGTGCCATTACATCATCCTCCTTTGGCAAAGAAGAAGGCAGCAGGATGATCAAGTCTGTCGGCTTCTTCTTGACCAAAAATAGAGGGAAAAATTGAATGAAGAATTTCTCACTTTGTTACGTCAAATTTTAAGGAAGTTTAGTGTGCATTCTCAAGACGGTGGGGTGCGATAAAGCCATGCGAGATAACGCCATATGGCCTTATCACTCAATTCAAAGAGAGATAAAGCCATATTCGCGCCAAAATTTCTGTATGGCTTTATTTCCAATTTCAAAGAGCGATAAGGCCATATGGCGTTATCTCGTATGGCTTTATCTCTCATTTGATTTTCCCTTTTACGGAATATTTTCGGTGCATTCGTGAACGAGCTGATATTACCTTATAACTCTTATGTTTATTGTTATGTTAGCCAATCCAACACCGGCTGCGCCATGTACAGTAATTCTGCGTAGAACACCTTTCTGCATAGGCGGCCTTCGGCCGCGCTTATAAAAAATAACCCTGGGCTACGCCATGCCAAGTCCGGGTGTGTGGTATAACCGTGGCTACCGCCACGGTGATGTCCCTCTGCGTAGTACACTCTTCTGCGCAGAAGGTTGTACTACGCAGAAGGACATCACCGTGGCGGTAGCCACGGTTATACCACACATCCGCACTTGGCATGGCGTAGCCCAGGGTTTTTTTTATAAGCGCGGCCGAAGGCCGCCTACGCGGAAAGGTGTTTCAACTTCTCAAAATGAGTAGTAAAAATATATATTTTCCTTTTTCTTTATTAACTGAAAGGTGGTAAAGTAATATTTATGTTTGTTTTTTTTTGTTTATGTGGCAGCACAGCTTTGTAATGTCATCAATAAAATATATATATATATAAATGTGCATGTTGCTACAAAAGCGGGATTGATTTAATAAAAACATTTATAATAAGTAAAAACAATGCAAAAATGAAATGTGAAATATACAAAAATGCAATTTAAGGTTATCGTTGCCAATTTATATAGATATGTATGTATGTGGATTAAGGTTTTGAAAGATATGTAAATTGTAATTTAAAGTGCTATAGAAATTTGCTAAATTTGCAAACTTTAACAACAAATAACTTTAAAATTATAAGTTTGCGCACTTTAAAATATATATATTTGTGCTCGGGAGAACTCCCTCTTTCATTTGATACCAAGTTTTACCCCGAACTCGGGGGGTGCTATTCTAAAATTTTCCCGAAATGAATAACAATTAAATGCACATTCACAATGACAAATAAATTCATATGAGAGATAAGGCCATATGGCTTTAACTCACAATTGACAAAAAAAAATATGCCATTATCTCTCAATACGAAGCGTGATAATGCCATATGGCTTTACCTCGCAATTGGATGGGAGATAGAGCCATATGGCGTTATCTCGCATGGCTTTATCGCACCCCACCTTCTCAAGACACAGTAAGAGTAGCGAAATGATGAACGAGTTTAACTTTGATAAGTGGATGTTCCTTCCCTTTTAATTTTAAATTCGTTCATGTATGCAAAATAATTTTAAATAAAAGAGATTTAACTCGGCATCAACTTGTGTTCCAATGAATTTTGAAGAGTAGTAAACTTATTTAATTTAGTTGTTAACCTTATTTAGGATAATTAGTATAGTTTTATACTACTTAAATCGATTTATACAATGTAGTTGGTTTTTTTTTGTATTTCAGTATACAAGTATTGAGTATAGATTAATATGAAAATTTGGTATGACAAATCTGTTTTTTTTTCTAAGTACTTTGTACATTAGTTGAAAGTGTTGGTACATTAATTTCTAGTTTTCCTTAGGAATGTTTTGTTTTGTTACAATAACGATGAAAAAACTTATAAAATAGTTTTGATTTTTATTTTTGTTCTTATGTATAGGGTTGTTTACTAGGTAATTCATGAAGTTTGCTTTGTATGTAGCATTGCTTATGAGGAAAATTTTAGATTCAAAACTTTTCGGTTTAGAAGAGCCAGCAGACATCACTCACACTTCGATCACGGAGCTAGTAGTACCGGGCTTGGTGACCGATACCAAGATCGTGTGGCCAGTGAAGACGTTTTCTAAGTTTAAATCGCCGAGCCCAGATGGTATATTCCCAGCCATGCTACAAGTCTCAAGTAGGGCGGTCGTGGAATGGCTTAAAATAATATTCGATGGGTGCATAAGACTGAATCATGTACCGCACTCTTGGAGAACTGTTCGTAGCTTTTCTACCAAAGGCGGGGAAGATCGGTCACATGTATCCTAAAGACTATAGACCCATTAGCTTAACATCATTTCTGCTCAAAACCTTTGAGAGGCTGATATATGTGTACATAAAGTCCAACGTGGATGAAAAGCTGCTCTCCACAACACAGCATGCGTACACCAAAGGCAAGTCGGTAGACACCGCATTACATAGGGTGGTAATAAGCATAGAGAAATCCCTGGAATATAAGGAGTATGCTCTAGGAGTCTTCTTGGACATTGCCGGGGCTTTCAATAATGTTGCAAAATCGGCGATTATGGATGGTCTTAATTACATTAAAGTACATCCTGCCTTAATCAGATAGATCGTCTGCATGTTAAATTGCAGAAAAATTACATCACAATGGGGATTGTACGAGGCCACGAAATCAGTGGACAGGGGCACGCCACAGGGAGGGGTGCTATCACTTCTGCTGTGGACGCTTGTCATCAACCAACTGCTCAGGCAATTCGATGAGAGACCCGTAAAACTTACGGCTTACGCAGATGACGTTGCAATTATCATAAGTGGAAAGTGCCTTACACCGATAGTTCTTTGGTGGATCGGGCGCTTCGGGATATTCATAACTGGGCATCTACTGTCGGGTTGAAAGTCAATGCGGAGAAGACGGATATGGTCTTATTTACAAAGAGGTACAAGGTCCCAAATTGGACCAGGCCTAAGTTGGGAGGGGTGACCTTACAGGAGAAACCTTGCACAAAATATCTAGGAATCATCTTAGAGAGTAAGCTGTCATGGAAACTCAACGTGGAGGAGTGGGTCAAGAAGGCCTCAACGGCACTCTATGCATGTAAAAGAATGTTGGGGTGTACGTGGGGCCTATCGCCCTCTCTTTTGTCGTTGGTTTTTTACAGCGATTGTAAGCCCCATTCTATACTATGGAGTTCTTGTTTGGTGGAAAGCCAAATAAAAAACCACATACCTCAAAAAATTTGAAGGGGTATGCACACTATCGATGCTTAGCATTACGGGAGCCCTGAAAACAACCCCGACGGCTGCACTGTATGCCATTCTGCACATCCCACCTGTAGACCTGGTAGCAAAGAACAAGCGTTGTAACGTAGCGTTACAATAACGTAACCTCCTGTATTTCCTTATTCACTTAAACCTGAACCTCCCTGTACTTATTTTTCTATAGCCTAGGCAACAACCACTTGTACTTATTCTTTTATAGCATAGTCAACAACTGATAGCAAACTCGTCCTCGCAGATGAGCCAGCGGGAGTGGATGTCTTTTAAAGACATACTTTTCCCTCCTGCTAGCTAGCTGAGTGGAAGGGGCGCCGTCATGGCACGGGTCACCCTTCACTTAGGTAAGGACTACGGGGAGGATGCCTTGTGCTACTTTGCCCCCCGCGCCCTCCCAGGTGTTTAGTGGCCCGACGCCTTCATAGCCATTTAACCCCTTCCCTTCAGTTCTAGCTTAGGCTGGCTGAGTGGAAGGGGCGCTGTCATGGCGCGGGTCTCCCTTCACTTGGGTAAGGACGAAGGGGAGGATGCCTTGTGCTACTTTGCCCCCCGCGCCCTCCTAGGTGTTGTGCGGCCCGATGCCTTAATGACCATACAACCCCTCCCCTCAGTCCTAGCTTCGGCTGGTTGAGTGGCAGGGACCCCGTCATGGCGCGGGTCACCCATCACTTAGGTAAGGACGACGGGGAGGATGCCTTGTGCTACTTTTCCCCCCGCGCCCTCCTAGGCGTTGAGCGGTCCGACGCCTTCATGACCATTCCACCCCTTCCCCTCAGCACTGGTTTCGGCCGTGAGCCGATGCGTGCGCACAGGGGCTACCGCTGTGCCGTTAAGGTGCACTTCCCCTCCGCCCACGGGTGGACCCACGGTGTATCGGCTGGTACAACCCCGCCCCCTACGCACCTTCTACTAGTGTGTAAGTAGATTGGCGGGGGTGTCCAGCGGTGAAACCAGCACTAACGAGTCCTCGCAGTCTCTTCCCCAGGTGACCGACCCCGCGGACTACCTATCCGGCCGAAGACTACCGATCAATCCGATACCGTCAACCGACCCCGTCCGGAACTAGCCGCCGCTGTCCAGGCAAACACCATCGCTAGCCTACTTCCCCTCTCACCACGGCCCTGGTACGCGCTCCGTAGCCCACCGCCGCTTCCGTCGCATCATCGCCCCTCTGGTGCCGCCACTGCCACACCACCCACTGGCCGTTCGCCGTCCTATCGCCATTCAGCCGCCGCTGCTACTACGACCGTTGGCCGTTCGCCATTCTACCGCCGTTAAGCCGCTGCATCCGTCCCACTGCCGCTACGACGACCGTTGGTCGTCTGCCATCCTACCGCCGTTAAGCCGCTACATCCGTCCGCCGCTGCTACGACGACCGTTGGCCGTTCGCCATCCTACTGTCGTTAAGCCGCTGTATCCGTCACGTCGCTGCTACGACGACCATTGGCTTCCACAATCCTGCCGCCGTTAAGCCGTTGCTTCCGTACCGCCTTACCAATCCGTCCGTTACCCGACCGTTCAACCGCCCTACCGAACCTCCTCTGCTCCAACGACCATTAGCCACCACTCCGCCCCCCCTCACCATCTTGCGACGTAAAGCTGCTGCCCGTCTAATATCTCCAGCCGTGTGTGCGTTTGTTCGTAACACATAAATATTGTGTATTTATTCATTAGGGGTTTGTGGGATCTTTACCCGACTCTGGATTGACTGAGCGTTACCCCAGCTTTAGACAAAACCCACCTCATAGCGCTAATGACCGAAACTAGGCTCGGTGCTTCGAGGCAGCTTGAGCGCCGACCATATGGCCATAGTAGTATTGCGTCATCAATCACAAGACGAACATACTACATGATTCCTTATCTGCGC
Organism: Eurosta solidaginis; assembly: GCA_029619165.1. NCBI lineage: Eukaryota > Metazoa > Arthropoda > Insecta > Diptera > Tephritidae > Eurosta > Eurosta solidaginis. Next base: position 27,120 of record JARSSU010011176.1, read on the forward strand.
TTCGAGGGAGATCTTAACGCCACAATAGAGGTGCGAAAATGGCGGACGAGGCGATACATGTGTACACCGATGGTTCCAAAGTAGTGGAAGGAGTAGGTTCTGTGGTATACTGCGCTGATCCGGAAATAAGCAGATCCTACAGGCTGCTGGATTACTGTAGCGTTTTCCAAGCGGAAATATTAGCCGTAACCAAAGCAGTAGAAACCCTGCAAGAGAATAGCTTAAGCTGCAACCGTGTTAACTTTTATATTGACAGTCAAGCAGCAATTAAGGCAATAATCTCGCATAGCACAGCATCTAAATGCGTGTTAGAGTGTAAGCAGTCTCTGGAGAGAATCGGGACAGGGAGAAGCATACATCTATCTTGGGTCCCAGAGCACATGGGAATAGATGGGAATGAAAAAGCGGACGAACTAGCTAAAAAGGGCGCATCCCTTGAAGCTTGCTCCGTAGATGTCCCAATTAGATTGGGCGAGATTAAGCGAAGGCGAGAGGTGCACGTGATCGACCAAGCGGGAAAGGCGTGGGTTCAAGCGCGGGGCTGTAAAGTGTCGAAGATTATGTGTAGGTCTTACAACCTTAGACTAACACCGTTGCTTCTATCATTAAAAAGAGAGGACTGTAGACCCATGAAGGGTATTCTGACTGGACACTGCCTTCTGGCGTCACATGCCTTTAAATTAGGCTTGGTCAGTGATAGAAGATGTAGGAAGTGCGGGTTGGAGGAGGAAACGATCGAGCACGTTCTGTGCTCGTGCCCTGCACTTGCCAGGCTAAGACTCCACCTATTAGGAGTGATACAGCTGTCATTTATAGAAGCAGCAAGTGACTTAAGTCCTAGGAAGCTTCTAGTATTTGCCAAGAGGACGGAGTTATTTTATAACATAGGTCCTGGTTTTGATAGGGTTTTTCAGTTTGGTCGTTAAAACAAACTTCTGGTAACACTACGGCCTGAATCAGTCTATGTGAGGTCCTCATGAACCTGCAAGTCAACCTATATACGTAAGCATTCGGTGAAATTTGAATCTTCTAGCTGTTAAAATGGGGCTAAAATTGCGAAAAAAAAGATATATAGTATATATATACTATATATACCACGGATCTCTATGATTTTTTCACACAACAATATATGCTATATACGTAAACAATTGTTGAAATTTGAAGCTTATAGCTGTTAAAATGGGGTAGAAATTACGAAAAGTTTCTTATCTGAACAATCGGTTGTATGAGATATATACTATATATATCACCGATCTCTATGATCTTTTCAGACAACAATATATGCTATACACGTACGCATTTGGTTAAATTTGAAGCTTCTAGCTGTTAAAATTGTGCTGAAATTGCAAAAAAAAGATATATATAGTATATATATATATACTATATATACCACGGATCTCTATGATTTTTTCACACAACAATATATACTACATACGTAAACAATTGTTGAAATTTGAAGCTTATAGCTGTTAAAATGGGGTAGAAATTACGAAAAGTTTCTTATCTGAACAATCGGTTGTATGAGATATATACTATATATACCACCGGTCTCTATGATTTTTACAGACAACAATATATGCTATACACGTAAGCATTTGGTGAAATTTGAACATACCTAAACGTCTTTTAAGATAAATATAAAATAAAAAATAGGTAGGTACTTTGTGTAGGATGCAAAGCTTAACGGTTTTTGTGGTCTGCATGCAAAAACTATTACTAAAATCACCTATTTCAAAAATATATGACGTAAACGTATATATTTGATGAAAATTTGAAGAATGTTGAAGCTTCTAGCCATAAAAAAGGGGCAAAAATAAAAGTGTATTGGCATTATTTGCCAGTGAAGGTTAAATATATTTTAGTTGGTGTCCCTCAGGCCAGTCAGTGATGTAGGCGCGCACACACACACATACTTACATACTATTCATTTGGTGTTATAATTACTGCTGCTTCCTTCTTGAAGTGGCGCGTGGCCAAAATGTCTGATTCCTGGATTCAGGAGGCTGCATACAGTTTAAATATCGTCGTAATAATAAAACACTCACTTTTGATTTATTTAAATAAAATTTAAATACTTGTTGAATTTTTATTGGGAATTGCAGCCCGAGTAAAATACAATTTATTGTCGGCACAACCGCTCAGTTCAAATTAGAAATGTGTAATTGTACAAGATGGCCGAACCGTGAACATTTCTCTCATCTCACGGCTCGGCCATCGGAACGCCATCTGATGCAGGGTTGCGTTTTATGTGTGTTGTGGTGAGTGATGATTGGTGAACTTAAGGCCAGTTCACATGTGCCATTACTTCATCCTCCTTTGGCAAAGAAGAAGTCGGCAGGGTGATAAAGTCTGTCGGTTTCTTCTTGACCAAAAATAGAGGGAAAAATTTAATGAAGAATTTCTCACTTTGTTACGTCAAATTTTAAGGAAATTTAGTGTGCATTTTCAAGACACGGTTAGAGTAGCCAAATGATGAACGAATTTAACTTTGATAAGTGGATGTTCCTTCCCTTTTAATTTTAAATTCGTTCATTTATGCATAATTTTAAATAGAAGAGATTTAACTCTGCATCAACTTGTGTTCCAATGAATTTTGAAGAGTAGTAAACTTATTTAATTTAGTTGTTAACCTTATTTAGGATAATTAGTATAGTTTTGTACTACTTAAATCGATTTATACAATATAGTTGGTGTATTTCAATATACAAGTATTGAGTATAGATTAATATGAAAATTTGGTATGACAAATCTGTTTTTTTCTAAGAACTTTGTACATTATTTGAAAGTGTTGGTACATTAATTTCTAGTTTTCCTTAGGATTGTTTTGTTTTGTTACAATGACGATGAAAAAACTTATAAACTAGTTTTGATTTTTATTTTTGTTTTTTACTAGGTAGTTCATGAAGTTTGCTTTGTATGTAGCAATGCTTATGATGAAACTTTTAGATTCAAAACTTTTCTTTTTTTCTTTTTGTATTTATGCAATGATATACAATGGAAAAACGATTTTAAGTTTTTTTTTGTAATCTATTTTTGTATATTGTTTTTGGCTTTTTAGTTTCTTTGTCAAGGATTGTTACATTTACGCCATCCACTTGTTTGACTACATGTGGACCCTCGTAAATGCTTGTATGTTTGTTGCGTGGTTCCTTTTGTATTATAATCATATCGTTTACTTCTATATTTGAAAGACGTGTATTTCTGTCGTAATACAATTTATTACGTTCTTTATGTTTAGTTATGAGCTCCTTTGCTAATGTATGGGACTTTTGCATGCGGTACTTTACTTCTTTTGCGTAATTCTCAATATTATATATTGGATCAATGGTTTCTTTCTTTAGCTCATTTGGTAAAACTGGTTTTCTACCAAATGTTAGTTCAAGGGAGTGAATTTATTATCGAACACAGTATTGGATGTTGTGTTCTGCAAGAAAGTAAAATACTTTAAGTATGTATCCCAATCAGAAAATATATCATTAAGATAAGCCCGAAGGTATTCGTTAAATACCCTATGGTTACGTTCGATTGAGCCTACCGTTTTCCTGATGATATGCTGTTGAAAAGTCGTGTTTGATATTTAAAAGTTTGACAAGTTCTGCAAGAATTCATTCTTATACTCGGTACCTAAATCTGACTTGATGGATTTCATAGGTCCATATATCAAAATAAATTTTCGAAAATTTCTGAAGCTTTTGTTTTAGCGCTTTTATCTAGCACAGCTATTGTTACCAGGTATTTTGTTAAACTGCATATAATGATAACTGCGAACTTGTTACCGTAAATTGATTGTGGTAAAATTCCGATTGTATATACAACTATATCAAATGGTTTACTCGGCGTTGGAGTCAGTACTAGATTTTCTTGATTTAGGTTTGACTTGATTCAACAAACATTGTTGACAATTCTTAACAAATTTGGCATGTCGCGAGTCATACTTTTTCAATAGTATTTAGTAAATATTTTCGCGTAAAGCTTTTAACACCGCAGTGACCGCCTGATATAGGGTCATTGTGATAAATTGTCACGATTTTAATTTTTTTATTGTCGTGTATTATGGTTTCGACTGGGTCTGTAAGAAGTATTTCTAATGTTTTTAAAATTTTATTTCCGCATTGTTTTAAGTTTAAAATTGTACAATATTTGAAAAATAGATCCTCTTTTGGCCATTTAACTTTGTTAATATGGTGATTGTTAGCTACTGCTTGTAACTTCAAAAGTTACTCTCCTAAGTTTGTTATTTCGTTAGCAATATCCATATTAAATAGTTCGATCTTTTTAAGACGCATATGGGCGCTGATATGTATTCTAGAAATTTTATTTTTATTAACGTGAAAAATTCTGGATCTGATACGCGGAACCTTTTTAGAGAATTTGTATGCAAATTTGTCGTAAACCCTTACGTTATATGGACTCTCTGTGTCGTTTTTTTGTTTTGTCATCGCTCTAGTTTGTACCGACAAAACGTTTTTTGTTGACTCTTTTATTTCATTGAAAGTATACGTAGAAGTGCATCGGCACAACGTTTGACTTTCCTTTAATGTATTATATTTCAAAATTGTATTCTGCTAACTCGAATCGTATTCTCGAAAGTTTTGATGTTGGATCTTTCATATTAAAAAGATATACAGGCGGCCACCGTGGTGTGATGGTAGCGTGCTCCGCCTACCACACCGTATGCTCTGGGTTCGCACCCCGGGCAAAGCAACATCAAATTTTAGAAATAAGGTTTTTAAATTAGAAGAAAATTTTTCTAAGCGGGGTCGCCCCTCGGCAGTGTTTGGCAAGCGCTCCGGGTGTATTTCTGCCATGAAAAGCTCTCAGTGAAAACGCATCTGCCTTGCAGATGCCGTTCGGAGTCGGCATAAAACATGTAGGTCCCGTCCGGCCATTTGTAGGGAAAATGAAGAGGAGCACGACGCAAATTGGAAGAGAAGCTCGGCCTTAGATCTCTTCGGAGGTTATCGCGCCTTACATTTATTATTTTACAAGTGGCCTATGATCAGATTTAACAAGAAAATTAGTTCCGTAAATATATGGCCTGAAATTCTTAATGGCAAAGTCGCTAGCAGCTCTAACTCTATGATGGGTTTCTTTTGTTCTGCGCTGTTAAATGATTTCGACGCAAAGCATATGGGTAGTCGTTACCTTCATGGATTTGACTGAGTATAGCACTACACCTGCTTTGGACGCATCGACTGTAATTAAACTATTTTTTGAAATCTGGAT
>JARSSU010011177.1:0-27417 GCA_029619165.1 Eurosta solidaginis
GACGATACACCAACAGCAGCAGAAACTACGGAAGCCACTAGCTTCAAACTGCACGAAAACACGGCGTTACACTTTTTATATTGGACAGACCGCAAGCAGCATGTTTAAGGTAATAATACTCCGCATGTCACAGCATCTAATAACGTGTGCTAGAATGTAAGAGTATCTCTGGCTGAGAATCGGGACAGGAAGATATGCAATACATCTCTTCATTGGGTGCCCAGTGGCATATGGGCATATAGATGGGAATGAAACAAGCAGCATTGACCTAGCGAAAGAGGGCGCCTCCCTTGAAGCTTGCTCCGTCGACGTCCATAAAACTTAGACGATAGGCGAGAGGTGCACACCAGTGATCGACCTCTCGAGGGAGAGGCGTGTGGTTCAAGTGCGACGGGCTGTCAAACTGTGTCGAAGCATTCATGGTGTAGCTATACAAACCTTAGACTAACAAAGTGACTTCTATACATAGACTGAGCAGACTCATGACTGTGGTATTCTGATCTAGACACTGCTTCTGGTGGACACATGCCATCTTTAAATAGAACTTGTTTCAGTGATAGATCTATGAGGTAGGATAGTGCGTGCCTTTAGAGGAGGGAGAGGAAACGGATAAGTTTGTGAATATAATGGAGGTCGCTCTAATTACCCTCTCTACTGAATAAACTTAACCATTGTACGGACGTCTTCGATCTAGGACTGGCGCTTTTAAATCATCACATAAGCCGATTGTTTCGACGATGTTAGACGTCCTTTGTCGGATATCGATGAAGTAAGTCCGAAAATAGAGCACATTCAAGACATTACTAGCCTATCGTCTAAAGGAACGATTGATATGACCACGTTGAAACCTTCTAGTTCTAAACGAAATCAATACATGGGAGATCGGGGATTTCTTCTCCTTAATGTAAGTTACCGAGGTATTTCTGGGATTTGTCGGACGTTCATTCGATGATCATAACGGAGGCGGTCGTCTCATTGAGTGTACCATAGTAGTGGATGTGATCCGCACTTACCAGAGGCATACATATAACATGTCCTGCTACGCACGGCCTTCTCCTATGAAGTCGTTGGTCAAAGGGGGTGAAAAGGTTAGACAAATAACTCACGTCATTCAGATCTGTTCTGCTATGAAAAAGAAAATGCCACATATGCCATTTTTTAACATCCTTTGTCAGCGCATATTAGAGATGATATAATTGCTAAAGGAATGTTTACTAACCAGACTAGCTCTAGGTTATTTAGTTGAGAAGGACAGGATATTGGCCTGATAATTGCAATACATTTTTGTTCCAATAATGGGACTCTGCAGTGGCAGGAAATATGAAGACTTGTACTTATTGTAGAATTGCCGATACATTCGACACCCAGACGAGGTGTATGTCTGGAAAACTAATATACTTAATATAATACTAGACCAACACCTGGCTCAGGCATTGAGTTTTTCTGGGTTCAACCCACACACAGGGAGATGTCATCCTCGACAACAATTATATCTGTAGGCGGAAAATAAAATTTTTAATTCCAAAAGATAAATGTACTTATTAAATCAACTCCTTGTGTTGTGTAATTATTATTATTATTCATTTTCTCTTTCTTGTGGGTACAACAACATTACAACAACCACATGAACAAATCGCCCAAATCAATTGCAAAATCTCGCTGGACACAGTAGTCAAAATTTTTATTTCCGCCTTTACGGTGTATTATAGGGGTCAATACGCGCCTTTTGACACGCTCGTTTTGATATTGTTTTTTACGCATGTTAGCAGTCGAGCTCAACTCGACTTTACCAGATCAAAATTGTATGTACTCTGTCCGGGTAGATATTTGCAGTTGAAGCTCGCGATTGTCATAGTGGTTATTGTACAATTGTTGTTGTGAACCCACACACAAAAACTTGTGAGCTAAGTGTTTTTATGCGCGGATATATAAATATTGGGTCTCCAGACCGAGTTGGACCCACCCAGGGTATATTTTTGAATATATATAAAAAGAAGTGTATACATTGTGATGGTCACTCACTCCTATTTAACTACGAGAACTGGCTCATAGAATAGATTGACCATGAATTATTTAGGAAAGGTGATACAGGAGAGGAGGGATATGGTAGTTTTTTGCGATTTGGAAATCCAAATCACGGTCTTAGGCCTATCTCTGAGCTATGATTTTTATTAGTTAGAAAATCATATTACATATATATTTTGGAAGCTCTTTTTCTGGACCGCAAAGCTCGTAGAGAACGGACTGAACCGATTGAGTTGCAATTTTGCAGCAGTAGATATGCATGGTGGGCTCCGCACATGGTTATAGGCTAAAAAGATTCCACAAGATTAGAAACGTTTTAGATATTTATAGACCACACAATGGGGACCAGGTACACCTAAAATCTGCGGTCATGCGATGATGGGTAGCAACACGATAGGTTATGGACGAGGGTTTCTAATGTAGAGTTGATTTCCCTTCATATGGCGCATCATAGTTTGGCGAGATATCCACCAAAGGTTGTGGACAGGATAACTCTCTAATATGATGTATCTCAAAGACAAAGGGGTATAGTTACACTACTATTTATCAAACCAAGAACGGATGAACCGATTTATAGATGAAAGAATAGGTGGAGAAGGGAGCTTACCAGAGACGGACTATAGGACTATTTCTTCATCCCGTTTTGTGGTGGACCTACAGGTAATCTGGGATGTGTTTGTACAATATGAGTACAACTGGACGCTAATTATTAGCAGCACGTTACATAATCTCGTACCCCTGTGTGGACTAGGGTCACTCGAGATATAGGCCAAACACGTGCCCGTGTACCCCGAGAGCCAGTGTTTCTATCTATATATATACAAATCCAACTTCTGTATGTGTGTTTTTTCGGTATGGGAACAAACAATATTTCCGACACTCAGACTCAATTTCGATTCAATCTTATGTGTTTAGGCTAAAGTAATTTCGATACTATATTAAAACGGGCGGTGGCACCTCCATTACCCAAATATGAATCTTCTGATGCTCCATTACTCTGAATATATACATGGCCACAACATGACGAATTCACATGTAAAGAGTATATGAAGTGGAATCCCTAACACCACCAAGAGAATGTTGAATTAGGGGAAAAAGGGAGCGTGGCATACCTCCCCATCACACATGGGATACATCACTACTCAGACGGCTTATCTCTGGATGTAGTAACTTGGTAGGATATGATTGGTATAGTGAGCTATATGACGTGTCAAGTATCCCCTAAATGCACACTCAAGATATAAAATATGTGGAATTGGGAAAGTGAAGGGGCGTGGCACCTGCCCTACATAAATGAGCTATATAGTAAAACTATGCTTGCTGTGAAAACTTAGGATTATTTGAGCACCTAACAAGATTTGACTGCCTACTGTTGAGTTTGGCTGTTATTCCTGTTTGGAGCTCTTTAGTAACACTCTCCGACCGTTTATTAGTTAGCTTACAGGTCTTATGATAACGATCTATATATGATCGGGTGAAATCAAATTCTGGGTATCTGTGTGTTACCTATGGATAAACGTGTTTTCCCACTCTTCCATCATCACCAAAAAATTTTGGCTGTAGGTTTTATACATTTCGATCAGACCAAAGGTTTTTCATATTTCAGAATTAAGATATTTTAAATTGAAATGGCGATGTGCGACGAGCCAATCTCAGTCCCAAAAATGATCATGTTAACAAAACAAAACATATGAACGACACAGTTACAGATGAAAAATAAATTGTGATTATCCAATTGAATTTACCTAAACTCTTTCAGAACCACCACTCATGGCTTCCTTCGATGATTTAGACCCACACAAATAATTGTGCAATGGAACCAGAACTTTGCGCTAACAAACTAATGGAATGCGCGAATGTAACTCGAAGCAACGCTGGACAATCGCTTACTGTTGACAGGGATTACATTACATTACCAGAGTCCCCTGTGCTTTTCCCATGGCCACACTCATCCATTAGATGTTGCTGCTTCTAGAGTTGAATGCCAGAAAAAATTGTTTATCTTTGCACCGAACAAATACCAAAAATATGTGTGACCCACTTACATTACAATATAGCATACAATAATTAAAACAGGGTTATAAACTGAAAATTTCACAAATATGCGTATCATAATATCGAGTCACTTTTTACAGAACAATACACTAATTATCATTCGATGTCAGGCGGTACTAACAGTACGCCGGATTAAAGCTAGTTTTTTATAAGCGCCAGCGCGAACGAGCCCGCCAATGCAGGACAAGTGTGTTCTGCGCATAAAATCACTATGGATTATCACACACCTCCGCTTACGTCCAAACAATATCCGGGAGGATGTGCAAGCGACGCTTTTCGCGACCACGGACAGTGGAAAATTTTAATATCTTTCCAGAGTAGTTCGGAGTGTATGTGCTACAATTTTGAAAGCCACGTTCCTCTGAACGTGTTTGCGGAACAATGGTTCCTCGTCATTTCGTTGATCAAAGGGAGCAAAAATGATTTCCTTCCTTACGCGAAAGTAACTTACAAATCTGCAAATAACTTAGTTAGAAGCTCATCATATTGTGGCGACTTTTTCTTAACTTGGGTGCTTGTAGTTCCAAGGGTTGGAGGATGCACCTCGCCAATTTTTCCGTTATTCGTGACACAATCATTTGTACCAACCATTTTCGGGACGTTTTATAAAAATAGTGATAATCTAAGCTAATATCCATTTTGTCTATAGTATAAAAAAGAAAACATATCACTTTTATGAAAATGCTTAAAATTTACCGCCACGACAATATGATCCTAGCGATATGTTCAATAGTTTTATATTGTCCACTGTCCCACATCTTCACTTTTTACGGGATGCAACATCAATTCAACTTCAACTGTAACTTATCCTTGTAATTCGTATTACCAAACGAGTTCAGTAGGTTTAGTTACCAATCCGACTCAGTTGAGTTGTAAACCGTATATGAGGGAAATCATTGACATAAGACTGCTGGACGACTGATACTAGTGTTTTTGCGCCATAAAAATCAGCTCAAAAACGTCTCATATGAATAAAACTATTCTCTTTAGTATAACGGTAGTCCACTCAGTGGACCTAATAATGATAGCCCATTATTCCTCAAATAAGCACATCTCAAACATTGTTATTATAAATATAGGGCTGGATGAACTGCATCCGAATTTTTTCATTTCAACTATTCCGATAAAACCGGATATTCGAATAACGGACAGCTAGCACGTCTGGATTCATACATAAATGGGAAATCCGAATGCCGCTGTTCGGCTGATCGGATACGACACGGGATATAGTCCGATGATAATCTGTATTGTCCTCGGATACTGGCAATATAACAAACGGTGATACATCTGAAACAACTTAGTCACAAAATTCATAAATAACGTCAAAAATTAAAAGCTACAATCTATACAAACAAGTGAAAAATAAAAAAACAAAACGTGTCCATTTTGTGTTTATATTGTGAAAAACACGCGTTTTTTGTGTTTTTGTAATGTGATTTTAAATGCCACCACAGATTTTTATGTATGTATTAATAATGTTGTAATATAAACATGATGGTACATTCAATTTTAGTTGCTTTCACTGGATTCCAAAACAAAATACGGTATAAACCGTAATGTCGTCCTAAATCCGTATATCCGATAGTTTCATACACAAAACGCATATTTACCGGATATATCATGCCGTGCCGAATTTATTATCACCGTGCGTCAAACGAATATTCTGTGGGATATCCGGAGATTTCGAATACATCGACGGGATAGTCGTCCGCCACTAATTAGTAAATGCGCAATAACCGTATGAATTCAACTTAAAGGCGATATCTTTTATATGATACCATAATATTTTGTATATGTTAGTGCCTCTCTACATTAGCACCTCTCGTCCATACTTTTTGAATATGAGAAGAATTTATGCAGAATCAGATATTTTTAGTCATAGTTTAGTATGATAATACGTTATATGACTAAGAAAATTTTGTGAAAAAAGTTTACCATCCCCTATAAAAAACTTTTCTCAGAATGCTATTATCTATATTTTTATAGCCACAAAATTTTTTGATTTTTTTACAAAATTTAAGTCTTAACTGAGTCATTTATTTTGAAAGTTGTTAAGTCCATTTAAAAAGAATTGAGTAGTTAATGTTAACAACAATCCACAATCCGTATAATCTTTTTTTATAAACAATTTAAGTCTAGTATCATCATAAAATCGCTATGATTTTCGGGGACTGTGAAAAATATGAGCTTAACAAAATCCATAAAAAACTATTTTGAAACTGGTAAGTCCACTGAAATAAAACTTATTATTTAATATTTATTTTATAATGTATTATTATAATATTAGAAAACAATTCATATAAAGATTAAAAAACTCTAGTGACGAACCTGTAATTGGCTAAGGATGTGTTGGATGCGATTTATTATAAAATGCACATCATAAAATGCTTTATAAAGAAGCTATGGAAGTGGATAAGAGTTTCAAAATACTTGATTATTACCTGTCGGAGAAGATAAGGAACTCAAACAAAATAAAATTAACACCTATTATTACAAAAAATGTACATCCCATTTCAGCTACCTAAGATAAGGATATGATGGGGAGTGCTTGCCAACACTGCCGAGTGGCGACCCCTTCAGAAAAACCTGTCCTGTCGAAGCCGATGCTAGAGAAAATTATACAAGAACTTAGCAGTATGATGATGACATTTAACATAATCGGCCTCAAGTTCTACTTTGAACTGGAAAATATAGGTTTGATGGCGAACGAGCAGGACAAAACGAAGTATCTGCTGTCGTCAAGCAAAGAGTCAGCGCATTTGCGTTTTAGCAGGCATGTCACTGTTGATAGATATAAAATCGAAACTGTGAATTATGGATGGTGGGAGTATACGAGGGAAAAGGTTTCAGAAAGAGTTACGGATGAAGATTTAATGATGAGCTGTCAGTGATGTTGGTAATGCATCCACTTTTTAATTGTCTTCTAGGCTTATCAAACTATAAACATGACAATAAGTAGAAACGTGGAAACATTCTACCGAAGACATTAGAAGCAATTAAAGAGTTTCCCCAGACATAATGACGTCTCTAATCTAAAAATCGCATGTCAGATAACCATTTCTCAAAACAAAAAATTGGCTCAATTTTCAAGGATAAAGTGGTTTCTTCAAATTTAGGGGCGATCTTTTGCAACTTTTTTAATTCGTATGGAGACCCAATCCAATGCCCAACCGTTTCATATACATAAGTAAATAAAAACATTTTTCGGATGTCCGAATTTCACCGAAATCTTTGATGCAAAATCATCTCTAGAATGCCTTGGCATGAAAAGCCCCTTCTATATAAATTTATGAAAGATAAGTTGAATTTATTAATTCTTACCTGCTGTTTTTTCTTTGCTTTGATTTCTGAAAGTATGGAAGAAAAAAAAATATTAAAAACAAGTTTAAAAAATATTTTTTAAAGGTTAGGAATATTAAATTATTAAAAAAACATAAAAAAATGTGTCCCTACTAAAACTAAATAAAATTTTATAAAAAATTAGAAACAATAAAAAAAGAAATAAATCTTTGTTGTTAAAAAAGGAAAAGCTTGTATTAAACAAAATGTATTCGAAAATATGGCACAACTGTGCAAAATATCTAAAAATGTAATAAAAGGGTTTAGTAAGAAATAAATTAGGTAACATAAAGTAACATAGCATAACATAACATAGTTAAGAACGCACAATGACGCGGTAAATGCTTCTAACGTTTGTTCAAATACATAAATCTTGAAATTTTTTACGTCGGCCTTGCTTGGGTGCACTGCGTTGAACTTGCCTCCAGGAGTATAAAGTTCCAACACCAGCAGTAGCAGCCTGTCCACCGCCATCGATCACTTGTTGACGCATCGCTTGAATTTTGAGTTTGATTGAGTGGTAGCTACCTCAGCAGGGCAAGCTCAAACGGATAGCATGAATTAAGGTCCGCTGTATTACCACATAAGATAAGGATTGAGGAAGCTATAGCTACTTAGATAATCTATATAGTTACGGATAAAACCTATCTAAAACCAGAATAAATTCTGTGAAATCCCAAGATAGCCGAGACAGAAATACTTTTGCTAAGGTTTGGCAAAAGCTGGACAGTCAAGCATGATGTTTCCACCTCATTGTCGCCTATTCATCTGTAGCAAGAAGCTTTTTACAGCATATTAAGATGTACCGTACGATCTCACATTGGAAAGTTATCCATTCTATCCACTTCAGACCAGAAGGATTTTGCTTTCCTACAAGGGAATACGTTTTCAAAGCTAACTCAAGGCCCATATATATAATAGCAGAGCAAGGTGACCTGTACGAATTCTTTACAGCCTTCTACGTCAGCCTCAAGTGGTTTCAAGCGCATGATAGTGTTAAAGGATAATGTAAATGGCACGGGACCTAGATGATTAGATTAGATTTTAAATTAGATTTATTAATTTTCTTTCAAATCAAAATATTTTTTACATGTTTACTTACAGAAAGAATGTACTGCGAAACTGCTTCAGGTAGATGACATAGTAGCATGCTCTGGTGGGTGTGGCTATAGTTTCTGCTTGAAATGCAGTAATATTAAAAGAAATGAAAAAAAGATAATAGAAGATAATATGAACATAAAATGGTTCTGTAATGTATGTGCATTATCGGATACCAATACTAAATTTGTGGAAATCAAACATTTGATTAATAAATGTGAAGAAACAAAAATGAAAGCCGTTGATATTAAACAGATAGTCGAGCAGATATTTTGTAATAAATTCTCCCAGATTAAAAGTAGCATTATTACGGACTTCAACTCCCTTTTAGAGCATAATATAGAAGTAAAATTGATTGCAATGAAGAATGAAATAGTAAAAGATTTATCTAATGAATTAAAAAAGAGCAATGAATTGCTTAACGATTTACGCGTGGCAAATGATCAGCCAGAAAAACTATCTTATGCTCAGGTCGCTTCTGTAAATGAGAATAAAATTGTCATTAAACCGAAAAAGAAGGGCAAAAAAGCTAAGGAAACCAAGGAAGCTCTAAAAAAAGTTGTCGAACCTACCGAAGGCCTTGTTAAAAATGTTAAAGAAGTAAATAGTGGTGCGATTATTGTAGAATGTAAAAATAAAGACGCCTGTGAAAAAGTCCAGCTAAAGGTAAGAGAAGGTATTGGAAACGATTACGAAGCAGAGAAAACAAAAAATAAGGATGAAATAAAAAAGAAAATAAGAATTGTTGGTTTAGCTGAAAAAGTTAGCAATGAGCGTTTGGTAGAATGCTTAACTAAGCAAAATGACTCATGTAACGGAAAGGATTTTAAAGTGTTAAAACTGTATGAAAATACCAATCGTAGAGAAGTAAGCTACATTGCGTTAGTGGAAACAGATGCAGTAACATTCGATAATGTGTTGCAACAAAAGAAACTATATATAGAGTGGGATACTTGCGTCGCTTACGAGCATATAAGTGTTCTGAGGTGTTTTAAATGTCTGGGATATAAGCACAAAGCAGCTGAGTGTACGAATAAAGTAGCTTGCAGCAAATGTGCTGGACCCCATGATAGCAAAGAGTGCACATCTAACATTGTTAAATGTGTAAACTGTAGCGAACTTGTTCAAAAAAAGTTATTGACGTCGATGTTAGCCACATTTAATATTTTGTTCGGAGACTTGTTCGACTGAAGAAGTAACGAATCAAGAGCTACAGATACAAACATATAAACTTGTACGGTGCGATTCCCACAGCAGGCACACAGGCGGTGTGCTAATATATATAAATGAAACAATTGAATACTCAATAAGTTACAACAGAACATTAAACAAGAACATCTGGTGTATTATACTAAAAGTTAAAAATATTTTCCCCCAATATCAAATAGCTGTGATATATCACTCACCGAGCTCAAGTGATGCAGAATTTATAACGTACTTATACGACATTTTAAATAATAACTGCCTAACACAGGATAATATTATCTTCGTGGGCGATTTCAATATAAACCTTTACAAGAGCACAACTTATAGTAAACAGTTAGTTGACTTCTTTGTGAATATTATAGTGCGAAACACCAATATAAACGGCTAATTAAGATAAAAAAAGCCAAGTACATGGAAAACAAAATCAACCATAGTGCTGGTGATAGTAAGGTCATGTGGAAAAACTTGAAAAATTCCATAAGCATGGCTAAAGAAAATAATGGTATTAAAAAAATTAAATAAACGACCAACTCTACACAGAGGAAAATGAAATAGCGCAGTCTTTGAATGACTATTTCATTGATAGTATATTGGAGATTAGCATGAATATTCCTACTTCTTTTAGTAATGAAGGTACTATAGATGAGCAAAATGGCCCTAATGTTTTTAAGTTTCAGAAATTATCCACTTCAGAGATAGTTGATATAGTAAGTTTAAAAATAAAATTGGAGGGAAGAAACTTGTGTCGGAAGGAGTCGTTAAATACTCCATAACGTATACAGGTTTTTTCTATTCTCAACTTGTTAATGAGAGCTTAGATAAAGGTCTCGTTCCTAGTTTATGGAAATCTTCTATAGTTGTGCCATTAGAAAAAGTTAAAAAACCATCAAAGCTGAGGAGATAAGACCTATTAACACGTTACAATGTGATGAAAAAATTTTGGAAACAGTGGTAAAAAATCAGCTGGTAAAATATTTAGAAGATAATGTAATTATTATACCTCAACAATCTGGTTTTCGAAAGAAACATTCATGTGAAAGTGCTTTGAATTTGGTTGTAGCTAACTGGAAAGAAGACTTAAGCAGGAAAAAACACATATTAGCTGTGTTTTTGGATTTAAAGCGTGCATTCGAGACGATCGACCAAAACTTAATGCTGAAAAAGCTTTCTTGCATTGGCGTTTCTGGTATAGAACTAAAATGGTTTCAAGACTTCCTAATTAACAGATACCAAAGAACAGTGATTGGAACGTCCGCATCGGATAAAAGGGAGGTACCTGTTGGTCTACCTCAAGGGTCTGTGCTGGCACCCATACTGTTCAATATATATATTAATGATATAACTAGCTCCATTAAGCATGTGAAATAAAATTGTTTGCTGATGATATATTGCGGTTGATAAGTGGGAACAATATTACTGAAATATATGCTAAGCTGCAAGAAGATCTTAACAGCGTATATGGTTGGTTATGCGTAAACAGACTAAAAGTGAATGTCAATAAAACGAAATTTATGGTTATATCTAGACGCAATTTTCAAAACAGTGAGCTACAAAACCTAAATATAAATAACGAACTAATTGAAAAAGTCAGCACCATAAAATACTTGGGAATAAAAATAGATGATAAGCTGAATTTCAACGAGCACGTGGATTATACGGTAGGAAAAATAGCGAAAAAGTTATATTTTACACAGCGAACCTGCAAATATTTAAATAGAAGGTATAAAATCATCGTCTACAGATCTATAATCGAACCTCATTTTATTTATTGCCCAACTATATTTTTCATCTTGCGAGATAGTCAGATATACAAGCTAAAAAGCAACAGAACCGCGCTATGAGATTCATTCTCAAAAAACGGTATGACACACCTATCAGAGACATGCTATGCTCTCTTAATTGGCTTAGCATTAGACAGCAACTTTTTTATTATACCATAAAATTTATTAAAAACATAATAGAAGGAACTTTGCCTGCGTATTTGAGGACTAATATAAAATATGTAAAAGATATGCACTCTGTAAATACTCGTAATAAAAATGATTTTAATCTGCCGGCTTATAAAACTGAAGCAGACAAATGTAATCTGTATTATAAAGGTCTTAAATCCTATAATGAACTACCGAATGATATTAAATCATGTCATTCCAATAAATTTAAACAAAAAATTGTACAATTATTGCAGAACACTACCAATTTAGTGCTGGACAGGCGGACTTCCATAGCATCGATAGAAGTGCAGCGAAACTATACTGCTATGTAGCGCCAAGACTTCCAAGCTCTTGTACGCATACAAAAAAGGTTGCCGAAGCACATACTGAAGCGCATCACTCGATTAACTCAGTGCATCGCCGTGCAGATGTTGCCTTCGCGCTTTACTAACATGCGTAAAATGCCTACATACTACACAAGCACAACGCTTTCTTCGCATGATCTGGAAGTCTCCCATCCATAGTACTCCAAGGTAGGACATAGATGTAATTATTCTAGATTGCATAGTCCAGAAGACAATTATAAACATGTAAAATAGATTTAAGTTAGGCTTAGGAAAGCCGTAATAAATAAATACATAACATTACATTACATAAAATTGAGACTTAAATTAATACATTGAAATTGAAAGAAAAGTAAGGCATTCTGTAAAGTTATCTAAAACTTTAGTTTTGAATGCCATCTCAAAATAAACTAATTAATATATACAAATGTGTGTGGGGTGAAAATAGTTAATGAGTTATAACCTAAGTTGAAGTTAAAGTACAAAATGCAAAATAAAATGTATAAACAATAGAAAATAACAATGTTGATTTTAAATTACTAATTGGCGGCCACCGTGGTGTGATGGTAGCGTGCTCCGCCTACCACACCGTATGCCCTGGGTTCACACCCCGGGCAAGCCAAGATCAAAATTTTATAAATAAGGTTTTTCAATTAGAAGAAAATTTTTCTAAGCGGGGTCGCCCCTCGGCAGTGTTTGGCAAGCGTTCCGGGTGTATTTCTGCCATGAAAAGCTCTCAGTGAAAATTAATCTGCCTTGCAGATGCCGTTCGGAGTCGGCATAAAACATGTAGGTCCCGTCCTGCCAATTTGTAGGGAAAATCAAGAGGAGCAAGACGCAAATTGGAAGAGAAGCTCGGCCTTAGATCTCTTCGGAGGTTATCGCGCCTTACATTTATTTATTAAGTGGTAGGGTTCAGCAAAGTTTTGATGTCGTCGTGTGACTGCTCTAATAAAAATGATTTAATATTTTTTAAAAATTCACGCATATTTCTATTGACACGTATAGACGCAGGTAGTGTATTGAGCTTTATCTTCACGTTTTGTTGACGCACTCACAGCGAAGGCAGGAATTATGAATATAAAAAATTCTCAAACCCCTTTGAACACACCCACAACATTTTATTAAAATCGATCAAGCCATTTAGGAGGACTTCAGTGACAAACACACGCACAAAAGAAATATATATACATATAAGATAAATTAAATCTTCTTATGCCCGGTTTATCAGTACGAGTTCAAACTCCAGTTAAAGTTGACTAGAGTTTAACCTTGCCACTTCGGCCGCTTAAGCTGAGATAAGCAGCGAAATTGTATGTTATCGAACAAAGTTGCAAGGTTAAATACTAGCCAACTTTAACTGGAGTTTAAACTCGCACTGAAAAACCAGGCATTAGTGCACAAACTAATAAAGAGACTTGTAGATACCTTGTGGAATAGAGAAAGGAATACGATAGGAATATTGTAGTGATTCCCAAAGTTGTTAAGTTGTTCCAGTTGTTGGCTTTTTACCTTAAGGAGTGATTCTGTTTGGTCACCTATCAGGTTTGCTGAGAGTAAAAATTCTCCATTCTTCGAAAATGAGATTGTGAAGACTTGAGACGGGTCCACCAGCGTGGAGAGATTCCTTTTTATTTTCCAATCCCATTTTTTGGTTTCGTGAAGAAGATATACTCACCTGTTTAAAATAAGATGCTTACATGCGAATTAAATTGTAATCGCCTGTGGAAATTTCACAAACTTTAATTTATTAAAAAACAATGTAATACCTTAAAAATCCCTGTTAGTTGCAAAAACAAATATATGGCTGCGTTTATACCCGCACAGAGTGTGTAAAATCAAATCCACACACCTCGCGTTCCAATGAAACGTAGTCCAAATACGGATAGCGATTTAACATGCAAATGCAACAACAATGTGAATCATATGGATCAATTTGTTGTTGATTTTGCATCTTAAATTTCTATCCGTATCTGGATCACGCTTCATTGGAACGTAACAAAAATCATATACCGGCATAAGTGGTACACTTAAACAAAAAAATAACAACACCAACTGATATAATTGATTTAGTATTTAGCAGTAAATTGTCCCTATTCTTTTTTCCATCACTGTAAGTATTTGCACAACTGAATTAATATATTAATTTGAGAACGATTATGTGATGTTGTTTTCAGGGCTCAATGCTAAGCGCTGATGGTTGCGGTTGTTAATGCTATGTTCTTTGCTACCAGGTCTACAGGTGGAATGTGTAGAATGGCATACAGTGCAGCCGTCGGGGTTATTTTCAGGTCTCCCGTAATGCTAAGCATCGATAGTCTGCATACGCCCTCTAATTTTTTGAGGTAGTTTTTTTTTGTGGCTTTCCACCAAGCAAGAACTCCATAGAATAGAATAGGGTTTACAACCGCCGTAAAATTCCAATGAGAAAGAGAGGGCGATAAACCCCAGGGACACCCCAGCATGCTTTTTAATGCATAAAGTGCCGTGGAGGCCTACTTCACCCTCTCCTCCACGTTGAGCTTCCATGACAGCTTACGGTGTAGGATGATTCCTAGATATTTTGTGCAAGGCTTCTACCCTCCTAACTTAGGCTTGGTCCAATTTGGGACGTTTTACCCCTTTGTAAACCAGACGATATCCATCTTTTCCGCGTTAGCTGTAAACCCGACATTAGATGCCCAGGTATAAATATCCCGAAGCGCCCGATCCATCAAAGAGCTAATCGTTGGAAGGCACTTTCCGCTTATGACAATTGCAACGTCATCTGCGTAAGCCGTAAGTTTTTCGGGTCCCTCATCGAATCGCCTCAGCAGTTGGTTGATGACCAACGTCCACAAAAGAGGTGATAGCAACCCTCCCTGCGGGGTGCCCCTCTCCGCAGATTTCGTGGCCCTGGCCCCGTACAATACCCATTGTGATGTAATCTTCCTGCAATTTAACATACAGCCGATCCTTCTGGTTAAGGCTGGATGTACTTTAATGTAATTAAGACCATCCATAATCGCCTATTTAGAAACATTGTTGAAAGCCCCGGCAATGCCTAAGAAGACTCCTACAGCATATGCCTTATATTCCAGGGCTTTCTCTATGCTTATTACCACCCTATGTAATTCGGTGTCTAACGACTAGCCTTTGGTGTACGCATGTTGTGTTGTGGAGAGCAGTTTTTCATCCACGTTGGACTTTATGCACACATCTATCAGCCTGTCAAAGGTTTTGAGCAGAAATGATATTAAGCTATAGACCCAGTCTTTGGGATACATGTGACCGATCTTCCCCGCCTTTTGTAGGAAAGGTACACGATCAGTTCTCCAAAAGTGCGGTACATGATTCAGTCTTATGCACCGATCGAATATTAAATTAAGCCATTCCACGATCGCTCTACTTCAAAATTGTAGCATGGCCGGGAATATATCATCTGGGCCCGTCGATATAAACTTAGAAAACGTCTTCACCGCCCATTCGATCTTGGTATCGGTCACCAAGCCCGGCACTACCCGCTCCATGATCGATGTGTGAATGCTGTCTGTTGGCTCTTCTAAATTTTTTCCCGTGGGAAATGTGTATCGAAAAGCACCTCAAGGGACTGCTCACTATTACGTGACCATTCCCCGTCCCCTTTCTTTGTTAGTCCCTGGACTATGTTTCCCCTTGCTAGAACATTTTTCAACCTTGCTGTTTCGCTGTAGTACTCTATGTCCGTACTTTTCCATGAGATTCTCCTCTCACTGGAAATTTCACACTTTTAGATCCTCAATTGATCCCTGTACTCGTCCCGACACGCTTCGGTTTCTGGCGTCTTTGCTAGCTCAAACATTTCTTTTACCTGTCTTCTTAGAAGACTCAGCTCATTGCTCCACCATGGCGGCTTTGCTTTTTCTATGAATCTTCTTAGAGGGAAAGCTCTGTTATACGCAGTCATAAGCGTCTTTGTTAGGAATTCATTAGACTCCTCCAGTTCCTCCACATTGGCAACCTCTTTGGGTTGTCCCAGTTTTGTTTCTACCTGTTTCTGAAATTTCGTCCAGTTCGTTGACCTAGGGTTTCTAAAGGTTCCTCCCTTCTCTACGCTCTTTAGGGGGCTGCTGAAGCTGATATACGTATGGTCGGAGAAGGATGTTCTTTCAAGAACCATCCAATCATACCTTGATATATGACCTTCGGAGCTCAATGTTATATCAAGAACATTGCTGGATGTTGGACCAATGTACGTAGGGACATTTCCCCTGTTGGCTATCTGCAAATTGGTTTGCAGGATGTAACAAAATAGAGATTCGCCTCTCTCGTTCGTATCTGCTCCTCCGCACGCAATGTGGTGCGCATTTGCATCCGCGCCTATGGCCAACCGCCCTCCGTAGCCTCTTGCACTCCACCGGTGGAACCTCCGCAGCATGGGCCATGTAGCAGGATGCTAGGATAAATTTCTGCTTATTCTCTAGCTCCACGGCCAACACTACGAGGTGCTCAGTAGTGTAATTAGGCAGCATATATAATGCAGCTGTTTCGATTACAGCTCGCACCCGCCCTTCCGTTTGCGCGTAGTATACGCCAAATCCCCGCGCGCTGAGTCCAGAAACCTTTCCCCCGATGGATCAGCGCCACGTCAAACGAACCCTCCTCAAGAGTTAGGAGGAGTTCGCTCGCAGCACCATTGGGCTGTTTGTTCCCCCTCCAGCACCTTCGTCGTAACGTCTTCGTCATCCACTTGCCCTTTTGGTTTAGAGTATTCGCTATTTACGCTTGATGTAAGAAAATATTTTGTATTTTAATTTGTTTAATAATTTGGGAAACATTTAAACAACGTGACATCGGGACGGACAAGCCGACAGCTGTTTCGCCTATGCATTGTAAATCTACTCACAGCCCTTTCTTTTTTATTTGGGAAATCTAGGTATATAATTTACGATTAGGAGTTAAGTACGTAAATAAAGACAATCTCGTTATATGTAAGCTAGGTCTTACTTAATAAATATTTTGTACATTAGTGAACTACTTGATATTTAAATTAATATTGATTTGAATATGTACACTGAAAGAAATGGTGCTAGTAAAATCAACAAATCGGTTCTATTGTTCTTGACTTAACGGAGATTCGGAGAAATTGATCGAATTATGGTTAATTCGACCGAGTTCTTTGTCAAGCGAACAAATAAGTTTAGTCATTTCAACAGAAGAGAAATTGTCACTCTTAAGATAACAAAATTCAGTAAAATTGACAGATTCCTAATCAATCTAACTGATTTTTTTGTTAACACAACTGATCTCACTGGTCATTTCAACAGTGATCAACAGTCAATACATGAGCAAATTTCAAAGAGAATTTTACGCTGCCTGCGCTCTCTACTTTGTACTTATGTATGCTGTGTACTATATGTATGCACATATTTACGTATGTATATGACGGCCGCCTTGGTGTGGTGGTAGCGTGCTCCGCCTACCACACCGAAGACCCTGGGTTCACACCCCGGGCAAAGCAACAAAAAATTTTAGAAATACGGTTTTTCAATTAGAAGAAAATTTTCCTATCCGGGGTCGCCCCTCGGCACTGTTCGGAAAGCACTCCGAGTGTATTTCTGCCATGAAAAGATCTCAGTGAAAATTCATCTGCCTTGCAAATGCCGCAACATAGGTACTTTCTTACAAAGCTGTCGCAACAACTTGTTTTGTTCATTTGACTACTAAAACGGTCAATAAGGAATCACCTATTTTTGCGCAGTTGATTCAACATCTTGTTGTGATGGATAAAAATTGACAGAAATTTCGGTTGAATTGACCCGTATTTCGGTTGATTTTACCAGTCTTTTTCTTTCAGTGTATAAAATATGACTTTGGTTGTTGACGTTTAGCCACAGATTTGACAGACCATATCGACTGTCAGCGATTCCGTTTGAATGTCCGCATCTGTAGCATTTTACTGGGACATCTATTTTGGCACTATATATTGCATTGTAATCGAATTCTAAAGTAGGCTCCAAATTTCAAGTTTTCTAAATATGTATATGAATCCGTGAATCAATACATATATCAATGGTTGAATTGGATGGCGAAAAAAATTGAAACAAATTTGTAGAGGAAGTTATAAATTTTTTTCATACAACAGAGTCGCTTTTAGAGGCATTATTTCAAAACCCCACAAACTATTGGATGAGGCTGGTATTTCCGCATTTTTTCGTTTTGAAGTTATACTTCTTTATGCGCGTTATGAAAAATTTATGAGCGTGAAATTTTAGAAAATGTGACACAAAGTCACATGTTTGAAAATGCCCTTCGTGTGTATGTTCGCTGTGAATTGAACGTGCAAACTTGCTTTGAGTGGAATGAATATATCGATACGGATGTACATATGTACCAATAAAATAGAAATAGCGCCCCTATTTTTGGTATGTTTGTATGTATGTATTTACATATGTATATATATCTTGTGTACGTGTGGTTGTATTTAAAAATAAAAACATTCTATTGATTCGCGAATTTATGCTACACTTAATGTGAGGAAATAAATTTTTATTTATGAAAATTTTCAAATTTAAACTGAAATTTATTGACAATGTTTTTCCAGTCCCCTTATTGTTTTATTGAAATTAATTATTAGCGTGCTTTTAAAAACTATTTTTGAATGATGACAAAGAAGTATACATAAGTAAACTCAATTTCTATATTCCTAGAGATGCCGTCTTAAGCTCATTAAATTTTACGAATATGTTAAAAATGAACAAACGTTTAAATCGGTAGCAAATTAACGTCCCATTAATACTTAATACAATATCTTGATTATGTCAACGCATTTAGTATCGAGCAGTGTTGTTGATCAAAATTTAGTGCACTGCCCCCAACTATGGTTTTGTGGCGGGAGAATACAATAGAACTAATTAGCAGTTTGAAAACAGATAGACCTAATTAAGTATTCCCCTTGTACTTTTCTCTATTTGTTCGTTAAAAATACAGTCATTGTACACATATCACATAATATACCAACTCAATTGTGCAAATAATTACAGCGATGGAAAAAATAATAGAGACAATTTACTCCCAAATACTAAATCAATTTTATCAGCAGAACTTAAATATCTTCATTGGAATAGTGCACCCTATAAAATTAAAATTTAAAGGTTTTTGCAATAAATTGCATTTTATGACTCAATAACCCGTATTACTATTTTAATTTATTTTACACGCATGATCTCATTGGTGTTGTTATTTTTATACTCAGCTGAGCAGAGCTCACAGAGTATACTAACTTTGTTCGCATAACGGTAATCCGTAGCGGCATAAAATAATCGAGATAGATATAGACTTCTATATATCCAAATGATCTGAGCGAAAAAAGAAATTCATTTAGCCATGTCCGTCCGTCCGTAAACACGACAACTTGAGTAAATTTTGAGGTATATTGATGAAATTTGGTATGTAGGTTCCTGGGCGCTCATCTCAGATCGGTATTTAAAATGAACGAAATCGGACTACAAGCACGCCCACTTTTTCGATATCGAAAATTTCGAAAAACCGAAAAAGTTCGATAATTCATTACCAAAAACGGATAAAGCGATGAAACTTGGTAGGTGCGTTGCCCTTATGACACACAATAGAAAATTAGTAAAATTTTGGACAATGGTGGTGGCACCGCCCACTTTTAAAAGAAGGTAACTTAAAAGTTTTGCAAGCAGTAATTTCGCAATCGTTGAAGATATGATTATGAAATTTGGAAGGCACGTTCCTCCTATTACTGTATATGTGCTAAATAAAAATTAGCAAAATCGGATGACGAACACGCCCACTTTTGAAAAAAAAATTTTTTCAAAGTAAAATTTTAACAAAATATTTAATATCTCTACAGCATATAAGTAAATTATGTCAACATTCAACTCCAGTAATGATATGGTGCAACAAAATACAAGAAAATTTCAAAATCGGCGTGGCTTCGCCCTTTTTCATTTAATTCGTCTAGAATACTTTTAAGGCCAAAAGTCGAACAAAAATGTACCAATCCTTGTGAAATTTGGTAGGTGCATACATTCTATGACGATAACTGTTTTCTGTGAAAAAGGGCGAAATCGATTGAAGCCACGCCTAGTTTTTATACACAGTCGACCGTCTGTCCTCCCGCTCGGCCGTTAACACGATAACTTGAGCAAGAATCGATATATCTTTACTAAACTTAGTTCACGTACTTATCTGAACTCACTTTATCTTGGTATAAAAAATGGCCGAAATCCAACTATGACCACGCCCACTTTTTCGATATCGAAAATTACGAAAAATGAAAAAAATGATATAATTCTGTACCAAATATGAAAAAAGAGATGAAAAATGGTATTTGGATTGGTTTATTGACGCAAAATATAACTCTAGAAAAAACTTTGTAAAATGGTTGTGACACCTACCATATTAAATAGAAGAAAATAAAAAAGTTCGGGAGGGCGAAATCAAAAGCCCTTGGAATCTTGGTAGGAATACTGTTCGCGGTATGACATATATAAATAAATTAGCGGTACCCGACAGATGATGTTCTGGGTCACCCTGGTCCACATTTTGGTCAATATCTCGAAAACGTCTTCACATATACAACTAAGGGCCACTCCCTTTTAAAACTCTCATTAATACTTTTAATTTGATACCCATATCGTACAAACACATTCTAGAGTCACTCCTGGTCCACCTTTAGAACTATGGCGGACTCCCTTTTAAAATACTCTTTAATAACTTCCATTTGATACCCATGTCATAGCTCTCAGCTGAGTATGTAATGTTCGGGGATATAAACACATCGATCTATATACATATTTGCTTTTGCAACTCTTTTCAAGGGATTTCTAATGTCATAATTTAATTTTTGTCCACAGGTGAGTATAATTTCCTTTGCAAGTAAGTAGCTTTTCTAAGTGAGTGTGTGAGGTGATCTCAGCAGCCTACACAAGTGCTTCTGCGAAGCCCTATAAAGCACCACAACCACATCGCCACTACAGGAAACTCTCCGAATGACGTATTATATGCAAGGCCGATTCTCCAAAACGACTTGCCGTCTATAATTCTCAACTGGCGCCTCTGCAAGTTCGTTTTCGATGGCGACTCCGAAAAAATGTATTGCAAAATCGTAATAAAATAAGAAGATCAAAACTTCCAAAGAACTCTCATTAGGAAAGCCCATCAAAATCTAATAGCAGATTTCAAATCAAAAACCGTAACTTTCGGAAAAAATTAAAAAAACTCTCGACTAACATCATATTACGAGAAACTTATGTAGATGATGTCGTCTCTGGCGGGCACGGTAACGGCAAATACTCTCAGCTATGACCAAAAATGATCTTAGCCAAAATGCTTCTCCAACAGCTCTGGTAAGAAGGAACCGACCAAGATGAAAAAGTCAAACCGGAATCCTTTTACAAGTGGAACACCTTCCGCGCAAATCTCCCAGCTATTAGCAGTGTAAATATCCTTCGATGGGTGCAATTTTGCATGCAGCACGATGAGAACTCTGCCTCAACCCACCTCTTTATGGAAAAAACTAAAGTCGCACCCCGACAAACAGTTAACTTGCCACGCCTTGAACTCTGCGGAGCCGTGTTATTGTCGAAATAAATAACTCAAACTCAATTTAAATTGAAGTTGCCACCACATGAACTGACACTCTGGTCAGATTGTCTTGGTCTGGGTAGAAAAAATCCGAAATACATGGAAAACGTATGTGGCATACAGGATTACTGAAAGTTTGCAGAACGTCAGGGATGCAACCCCATCCATTTAGGAACTAGAGGATGCAAACAACAAGATTTAGTTGACTGCTCGTTATGGTGGAATGTACTTCAATAGCTCTCTAGGCCGAACACAATCTGGCCAAAATACACCCTTCCAATCCATCTCCTCCGGAGAAAAAACACATTATGGCCGTTTCATCCATCACACTCAAAACCACCCGATACCCAATTCGATAGCCACCTCTCGCGGGTACCACGCTAAAATGAAACTCATAATGTTAATGCAACGCCATCATTTCCCAACAGCAATCACTCAGTTAAAAGAACCAAACCCTATCAGCAAGAAAATCTTCCCGCTGACCCTAAATCCCATGCTAGATAATGGCATCCTCCGAATTGACAGTCGTTAGTTAATGCTGATATGAGCTATAAAGAACGCTGTACAATTATTATCCCAGACAACTTGAAGTTCTGCTCGCTGATTCTAGATTTGCTCCATAAAGTCTTGTTCCATGGCGAAAAGCAACTATCGATCTGCATGATACAGAATGAATACTACATCTCCAGAGTCAAGCAGAAAGTAAAAAGATGCATATTCAACTGCGTTCGAATGCGTTCGCAAATAATGACCGCTATGCCCCGAACGTGTCGCTTACTCGGAGTCGTTTTTACGTCACCGGCGTTGACTTCGCTGGCCCATTTATGGTGAAGATGTCCCACTTGCGACTAGCTTGCTACGCAAAAGCATACGTTTGCGTATTTGTATGCTTCTCTACTAAAATGGTCCATCTAGAATCTTGCAAAAGTTAGACAACTGAGGTCTTCAGAGCAGCCTTCCCTCGCTTCGTTGGACGACGTCTATTACCGCACAAAATAATGTATGATAATGGAAAGACATTCGTTGGTGCTCTACGAGCTATTCAAAAAGAGCACGCAATATTCATCAAAGCAGCAGCTGTAGATGTATCGGAAAGATTTGCGGTACCAGGTTTTTCTTGCCAGCTTATGCCCCTTATGCCCCACACATTAGCGACCTATAGGATGCCGCGGTAAAAATTTTCAAGACCCATTCCAACAAAGTAGCAGGAAGTCAATTGTTTACGTTCGAAGAATACGTTCGAACACTCCTCTTTCGAATAAAAATCGGTGCTTAATTCTCGCCCTCTCTCCCCCATGTCACAGGATCCAAGTGATTTATTAGCCCTCACTCAAATGCACTTCCTTCCAGGAGCTCCCTTATCATCCTTGCCAGAAACGAATGCCGAAAACTTATCTCCGTCTACAAAATGGCAAAGGTTGAAGGTTCTGTATCACCCATCTAGCTCACGATGAAAGAATTACACAAGATATATACTAAATGGAAACTTCCCTCTCAAATAAATCTTTAAAATAAATAAAAGCGACATTCTTAATACATACGACTATATACAATAATTATAATTAATAAAGTTTATACTTATTTACAATTAACACAAGAGTTGTGGCGCGTTTTTATTTCTTAAAGTAAAGTGCCGATATTTTCTCTTTAATATTTTCATAGTGCTCCATACCCCATACAAGTGCAGTTTTATAGGGCTTTATAAGAAGCTTCAACAACAGGTTTTTACCATTTATAATGAAAAATATCAATAAACGCGTTTTGTCCCAAAATTTTTTCCATTCCAAATTTCTACTGGTTCACCTCTTCGAAACACCTTAAAATGTCATTTTTATAGGGTGCACTATTCCATTATTATTCATATCATTGTATATAAATAAACAATTAAATAAATAAATGCAAGGCGCAATAACCTCCGAAGAGATTTAAGGCCGAGCTTATCTTGCAAATTGCGTAGTGCTTTTCATGGCAGAAATACACCCGAGGAGTTTGACGAATTACTTCCGAGGTGTGACCCCGGTTAGAAAAACTTTTTTTCTAAATTTTTGGATGTTACTTTGCCCGGGAGTTGAACCCAGTACCCTCGGTGTGATACGCCGAGCACCCTAACACCACACCACGTCGGCTACTACAGGCTGGGTACACTCACAATCATCAGAGTGCTGATATATTGCTGTGTTAATGTTTTTGTTTTTTTTTGCTCATTAATCGAATGTACCTAAATTAAAATGTTTTCTTGTCACACTTATACTGCTACAATCACAAAAATTTTCCAATTCAAAACTCATTTTTATTTACGTAACAAAATTTTGTATAAATAGCACCCACATATTTCAACTTCCTTCACTTTAAACTAAAAAATCGAAGGAAAATCATAAATTAAAATGAACTTGTGCAATTCTTACGCGATATTGTTTGTCGTACTTAGCAGTCTTTTGATTAATACGAATTCGACATATCGTGTTGTAGGTGGCAGAGATTCGATTAACCCGCATTTAGTGGCAATATTTAATGATGGGTATTATCGATGCGTTGGTACTCTGCTCACTTACAAGAAGGTGCTTACGTCTGAATTTTGCTTGGAAAATGTAATCCGGTCTGACATCACTGTTAAAGTTGGTACACCGATTTAAATGAAGCAGCAGAAGTTGGCGAAGCGGGTCGTATAATTAAGCCATGTGATTTCAATCGTCCGAGAATGGAAGAAATTGATATAGTCGTGATTGTATTAAAAAGAGCATTCACCAGGAGCATACATATACAACAAGTATCTTTATGCGAAACTGAATTAAACACGGACACAGTATTGGAGGTTAGTGGATGGTCTACGAATACTGGATACAAGAATATGCTCCAAACTGCTGAATTTTAGTAACCCCAATCAGCGAATGTGAACATCGTTATGGAGTCGTTATGCGGATGCAGGGAAAAATTTCCATCAACAGTAATTTGTTTAAGCCATCCGGATTCGACTAGGAAAACGTGTTGGGGAGATGCTGGTGCACCGGCCATGGCGGAGGAAAACTTTGTGCGGGTGCGGTTTGTGTGACTTTGGTGCGCGTGGCTAGTAGGGGGTCGGAGGAATGAAACCACCGAACCTCTTTTTTTTTCCTTTCCTCCCTTGTTCCTTCCTTGGACTTTTATATAACTATACAAATTGGGTTATACCAAAATAAATAATGTTCGAGCTTTTCCTTTTCTTTTCTCTTCCCTTTTTTCTTTTTCTGCAATTTAATTTTTTGTTTTTGGGCGAGAAAAAAAAAAACCAATTAAATTGCAAGGTGTTTGTTTGTTTGTCTTTTCTTCTTTAAATATCGACATCTGCTCGACTGCTGAGTTTCACCTAACTACTACTCGGCTGAACGCGTCAATTGTTTGTTTACAAATACATAATAAAAAAATGTATAACTGCGATTTAAAGATAAAAAAATAAAACCCTAAAAAAAAATAAAGAACAAAAAAAAAACCTCTTTTAGGTTATAATACTATTCCTTGTAAGGATGGGAATTAAAACAGTCAGCCTGGCAAATGCCTAGGTGTGTGAGATCAAAAACTTTAACATAGTGTTGTGTTTAAACAGTTCGCCTGCCTCCCACGTTTGATGAGTGAGAACAAAACTTGGGAAAACCGATTCCTGACGGGGGGGAATTCGATATCGGCGGTTGGTATAGAACCAAAACAAACATACTGCCAAGGGAAACAAAGGAAAGCTGATCCAACCAACCTCATAATGAACTAATCATATTGTTGTCTTTGTTACTTGTATCATCATAAAAGCATAATAACCGCCTTTGTCATAACCTGTCAAAATGAGATTATACATAGCTCAGAAAGGACACTAACACTAAAAAGAGCAAAATATGCCAGGAAATTGAAGTCCAAAGACCAAAAGAAGGAGTGGGGGGGGAAGCAGATAATAAAAAAACACAAAATTAAAAAGAATAATCAGAAAAAAAAAAAAAAAAAAACAAACAAAAAAAAATAAAAAAAAAAAAATAAAAAAAACCATCAAAAAACAATATAACAAAAACAAAAAAATAAAAAAAAAAAGAAAAAGAAAAGGAAAAAGAAGGAAAAAGGAACAAAGGAAAGGGAAAAGCGGAATTACTGATTGTGGACTTTAGTTTTTTTTTGTTTTTTTTGTTTTTAATATATTTTGTAGTGGGTATTATGATGTATTTTTTTTTTTTTTTTTTTTGTTTAAAAAAAATAAAAAATTAAGTTTTTCATAACGGTGTCAAGCCACAAACAGCAAGTTCGCCATTCACCATAATCCCTCCATTTATTTGGGTTTTTTCTACATGAGCCATATCCATGGACACTAAAGGTTATACTCTGGACTAGGGGAGATCGTACGGGTTCGAATTGTAATTAAACCGATACGGGGGTCAAAAAAAAGATATTCGGCAAATCGAGATCGCACTCATGATTTATCAATGGCCGATTTTTTTTCTATGTATGATAACGTTTTTGTTTATTACATTTGTTTTTATATTTATATATGTGTGTCTTGTAGGGGGTTAGGGGGTATATAAAAAATAAGAGATACATCCGACACTTCAGTGAGGTGTAAACACTGGTTGGATATCGGTCTTGAAGATGGGAAGGGCCTTCCAAAAAATAATTCTTTCGACTTTTCTTCGGGATTTACAGTGACCTAAGTCTCAGCGTGTGATGCGAAGTAGCGGTTCATTTTTGTATTGTTTACTAGGTTTTTTTTATATATCGTATCATTAGTGGAATTAGTGAGTCGGTGACTGTTTTTTTTACTTTAAAGTATAATACATCAAAAAAAGAAAGGTTAAATGTTTTAAAGTTTTTTAAAATTTTATTTTTTTTAACAGATTCTAAAAATTAAACTACTTATTAAAAAAATATGAAATCAACGTTGTTTCTTTTCATGACTCGCGTGACCGTCACCTTAGGTTCAGAACAAACAATAATCTAATACCAAAAAATTATACCTTTGACTTGATTGTAAAAAATTTCATGTATAATAAAATAACACGACGACAAGAACATCACAAATAGAACGAGTAATCTACCGCGGTCCGACCGGAAGGATCTCTATTTCGACGACAAACTCGAACCCAAAATAAAAAAAAAAAGAGGCCGCAAAATATTGATAACAAAAAATGAAAAGATGTGGAAAAGGGAGGGATAAGGAATGGTCCCAGATCTAGTAAAATAATCCAGCTAAACAATCGTTATTCGGCCAAATATAACAGATCAATTCATAATAGGTTTTTGAATTTAATAAAAATTAGGAAAAAAAACTATAAAAAAAAAAAAAAAAAAAACAAAAAAAAAAAAAAAAAAAAAAAAAAAAAAATAAAAAAAAAGAAAAAATACAAAAAAAAAAACAACAAACAAAAAAAAAAAAAAATCATAATACGTATGTATGTAATGTGTAGTAATATATAATATTGGAACGAATATTCCCTCCATACTTCAACAGAAAAAAACAAGAGCTAAATACTTAATCGTAAATAATTATTTTTTTGTACAATAATACATTTTTTTTTTTTTTTTTTTTTTTAGTTTTTTTTTTTTCTGTTTATGTTTTTTATTTTTTTTGCCTTACTTTTAATTTTTTTCATTTTTTTTATTTATTTTATTTTTTTTTTTTTTTAATTTTTTATTTAATATTTTTACTGAATTTTAAATTAATTTAATAAATATAAATACTAAATTTACCGATTGTTTTTAATATGATGTCTGTCAGTGGAACTTTTTTTTCCTGAGCGCGCAAATCCTATCAGAAAAAAAAAATAAACAAACTTTTAACCCTGATTTTGGCCGTTTCGGACTGCGTAATCGGATTATTCTCCCAAATTTATGACTTT
>JARSSU010011178.1:0-10773 GCA_029619165.1 Eurosta solidaginis
CCACATATTGTTGCCTGAAAAAATGATGAGATCGTTCGTATATAGTTATATCCTCCACAACCGATTGTGCAGATAAGAAACTTTGCGCAATTTCTTCCCCATTTAACAGCTAGAAGCTTTAATTTTCACCAAATATTACGTGTAAGTATATATTGTTGTATATGTGTCTGTCATATATAGTATATATTCATACAACCGATTGTTAGATAAGAAACTTTGCGCAATTTCTGCCCCGTTTTAAAGCTAGAAGCTTCAAATTTCACCAAATGCTTACGTATGTATATAGCATATGGGCTCGCCCTTTTTCATTAATTTGTTTAGGATACTTTTAACGCCATAAGTCGAACAAAAATTTACCAATCCTTGTGAAATTTGGTAGGGGCTTAGATTCTAGGACGATAACTGTTTTCTGTGAAAATGGGCGAATCGGTTGATGCCACGCCCAGTTTTTATACACAGTCGTCCGTCTGTCCTTCCGCATGGCCGTTAACACGATAACTTGAGCAAAAATCGACATATCTTTAATGAACTTAGTTCACGTGCTTACTTGAACTCACTTTATCTTGGTATGAAAAATGAACGAAATCCGACTATGACCACGCCACTTTTTCGATATCGAAAATTACGAAAAAAGAAAAAAAGCCATAATTCTATACCAAATACGAAAAAAGGATGAAACATGGTAGGTAATTGGATTGTTTTATGACGCGAAATATAACTTAAGAAAAAAACTTTATAAAATGGTTGTGACACCTACCATATTAAGTAGAAGAAAATGAAAAAGTTCTGCAGGGCGAAATAAAAAACCTTAAAATCTTGGCAGGTATTACATATATAAATAAATTAGCGGTATCCAACAGATGATGTTCGGGTCACCCTGGTCTACATTTTGGTCGATATCTGGAAAACGCCTTCACACCACTCCCTTTTAAAACTCTCATTAATACCTTTAATTTGATACCTATATCGTACAAACTCATTCTAGAGTCACCCTGGTCCACCTTATGGCGATATCTCGAAAAGGCGTCCACCTATAGAACTAAGCCCCACGCCCTTTTAAAATACTCATTAACACCTTTCATTTGATACCCATATCGTACAAACATATTCTAAAGTCACCCCTGGTCCACCTTTATGGCGATATCTCGAAAAGGCGAACACCTATAGAACGAAGGCCACTTCCTTTAAAAATACTCATTAGCACCTTTCATTGATACCCATATCGTACAAACAAAGTCTAGAGTCCCCTGGTCCACCTTTATTACGATACCTCGAAAAGGCGTCCACCTATAGAACTAAGGCGCACTCCCTTTTAAAATACTCATTAACTCCTTTCGTTTGATAACCCATATTGCACAAACGAATTCTAGAGTCACCCCTGGCCCACCTTTATGGCGATATCTCGAAACGGCGTCCACATATGGAACTAAGGATTACTCCCTTTTAAAATACTAATTAACACCTTTATTTTGATACTCATATTGTACAAACAAATTCTAGGGCCACCCCTGCTCCACCTTTATGGCGATATCTCGAAACGGCGTCCACCTATGGAACTAAGGATTACTCCCTTTTAAATACTCATTAACACCTT
Source organism: Eurosta solidaginis (assembly GCA_029619165.1). Taxonomy (NCBI): domain Eukaryota; kingdom Metazoa; phylum Arthropoda; class Insecta; order Diptera; family Tephritidae; genus Eurosta; species Eurosta solidaginis. The sequence continues at coordinate 1,595 of JARSSU010011178.1, forward strand.
TCTTTTGATACCCATATTGTACAACAAATTCTAGGGTCACCCCTGGTCCACCTTTATGGCGATATCTCGAAAATACGACCACCTATACAACAACCACCACTCCCTTTTAAAACTCTCATTAATACCTTTAATTGATACCCATATCGTACAAACACATTCTAGAGTCACCCCTGGTCCACCTTTATGGCGATATTTCGAAACGGCGTGCACCTATAGAACTAGGCCCACTCCCTTTAAAATACTCATTAACACCTTTCGTTTGATGCCCATATTGTACAAACAAATTCTAGGGTCACCCCTGGTCCACCTTTATGGCGATATCTCGAAACAGCGTCCGCCTAGGACTAAGGACCACCCACTCCCTTTTAAAATACTCATTAACACCTTTCTTTGATGCCCATATTGTACAAACAAATTCTAGGGTCACCCCTGGTCCACCTTTATGGCGATATCTCGAAACGGCGTCCACCTATAAAACAACCACCACTACCTTTCAAACCCTCATTAATACCTTTAATTTGATACCCATATCGTACAAACACATTCTGGAGTCACCACTGGTCCAGCTTTATGGCGATATTTCGAAACGGCGTCCACCTATAGAACTAAGGCCCACTCCCTTTTAAAATACTCATTAACACCTTTCGTTTGATACCCATATTGTACAAACAAATTCTAGGGTCACCCCTGGTCCACCTTTATGGCGATATATCGAAAATACGACCACCTATATAACAACCACCACTCCCTTTTAAAACTCTCATTAACACCTTACGTTTGATGCCCATATTGTACAAACAATTCTAGGGTCACCCCTGGCCCACCTTTATGGCGATATCTCGAAACGGCGTCCACCTATGGAACTAAGGATTACTACCCTTTAAAATACTCATTAACACCTTTCATTTGATACCCATATCGTACAAACGCATTCTAGAGTCACCCCTGGCCCACCTTTATGGCGATATCTCGAAAAAGCGACCACCTATACAACAACCACCACTCCCTTTCAAAACCCTCATTAATACCTTTAATTTGATACCCATATCGTACAAACACATTCTAGAGTCACCACTGGTCCACCTTTATGGCGATATTTCGAAACGGCATCCACCTATAGAACTAAGGCCCACTCCCTTTTCAAATACTCATTAACACCATTCGTTTGATGCCCATATTGTACAAACAAATTCTAGGGTCACCCCTGGTCCACCTTTGTGGCGATATCTCGAAACGGCGTCCACCTATGGAACTAAGGATTACTCCCTTTTAAAATACTCATTAGCACCTTTCATTTGATACCCATAACGTACAAACGCATTCTAGAGTCAACCCTGATCCACCTTTATGGCTATATCCCTTAATGGCGTCCACCTATAGAACTATGGCCCACTCCCTCATAAAATATCTTTAATGCCTTCATTTGATACACATGTCATACAAACACATTCCAGGGTTACCCTCGGTTCATTTTCCTACATGGTTTTTTCCCCTTATGTTGCCACCATAGCTCTCAACTGAGTATGTAATGTTCGGTTACACCCGAACTTAACCTTCCTTACTTGTTTTTTTTTATATTTATCTTAAAAATCGTTTAGGTATGTAGATCTGTTCACTATATATTCTTATCTTATACATCCGATTATTCGGAGATTATGAACGGGATAAGATTTTTGTTCAGCCCCATTCATGAAAGGTATGAAGTCTTCGGCACAGCCGAAGACAGTCCCGTCCTTACTTGTGGCTTCAGCCATAGTTGGGTAGTTTTAGTTTTCTGTTTTTTCAAGTATAGATGGGGCAGATTGCCTCGAAAAGTATCTCTATCGGTCCTGACGTCGAACAAGATATCAACTTATCATACATCTCCATGTTTATTGAAGTGATGTCGCCTCCTTTACCAACAGCTCTTAAACGTCGTCAAAGCAGAGGTTCCCCTCAACCAAAACTCCCAAGCTGGATGACAGTGGGAACTATTCGTCAGTGGTTACATCGCTTCGTTCGTTAGAGGAGAGGATACAACAACATCCGATGGGCTGCAGTCGCTGTTTGACGGCTTGTGTGATAAAATAACGGCATTAGAGAATAAGTTAGTAAGCAAATTAACGAAGAGGTCGCGGCTCTTATTAATAAAACCACTGAAACTGAGGAGCGTGTGATTGCTTTGTTATCTGAAGCTGTTGAACTTAGAAATAAATTGGAGCAATTGCAGAGTGAGCTCAGCAGCCTCAAAGCGTGAAAACCTCCATCTGAGTTTGCGTCTGATGCGTCATCGTTGCAGTTCCATACACGGATGGAGAAAACTTAAAAATTATTTACAATCATATTTGCAACTCCATTGGCTTTCTCTCTCCACAAATACGCGATATTTTAGAGCAGCAGCGAAAGAAGCCAAGGCAAATAGTGTGTATTATATTAAAATTTCACAGTCCGCACGATCGGAATCGAACCTTGCGTGCTTTTTCTGAGTTTCGCAAGCGTACTAAATCTTCGATACCTCTATCCGTAGTTGGTCTTGACGGTCACTTCAAAATATTCGCAAAGTATATATCGCTCGATAGTAGGAAATGCTGCCGGCAGCCATACGGCTAAGAGAGCTGGAAAATAACGTCGGCATTTACGCTAGCAGGTAAAGTTTCACGAGCGAGAAAGTACTGCGCCTCAGTCGTTAAAATAGCCGCGCCTGAAGAACTGAACGATCTTAATTTAATTAAATCGAATATCTGTAGTTTATTCTTATGTCTCCATTCTTTTCTCTCATCTTCCCCTACTTTTCTAACTTTTATTGGCATCACAGAAATTCATATGTAATTATCAATGCGTGTTGTAGTTCTTTCGCTATAGTTGTTTTGGGTGTTTGTTTGACGTCTATGCTCCCATAGCAGAGTGGTTGACCACACCTCCCTTGCGTATGACCCTGCTATAAGTATTACCTGTTCTGTCCAAAGCGTTTGAAACTTTATTGATTCAACATAGCTTGTTATCGCCAAATCAATCTGGCTTTAGAGCTGGGCACATCTGTTCAACTACCTTAATAAAATCCTCGATGACATACGCGTGCCTTTTGACCGAGGGCAGCTTACTCTCCTATGTCTACTTGACTTTCCAAAGGCTTTCGACTCAGTGAATCATTCGCTGTATGCCAAAAGTTACGAAAACACTTTGGTTTCGGTAATAGTGCTTGTAAGTTGATGGAAAGTTATTTATCAGTAGATTTCAGGGCGCTGATTTATCAGAGCCAAAAGAAATAATGTCTGTCGTTCCCCAGGGGTCAATACTTGGTCCTTTGTTATTTAGCCTTTTTGTAAATGATGTTTTTAATATATGCAAATTTGTAAATATGCACGCATATGTTGATGATATTCAGTTGTATCTATCTAGCGGATTTAGTATGTTCGTGATTTATGTCTGCAAATAAATACTGACTTGTCGTCTATATTATGTTGGTCGAAGGATAATGGTCTATGTCTTAACGTCTCAAAATCGTACTTGTTGCCTATTGCAAAGAAAGATATTTCGAGGCTTGTATTACCTGGTATATTCATAGGTAACTCTATCGTGGAGTCAGTAAATGAAGTAAAAAACCTTGGTGTTGTAATAAATTCTAGTCTGTCCTGCATTGATCACATTATTGCTGTTGTGGGTAAGGTCTATGGCACTCTGCGTAATTTGAGACAATCAGCGTTCTACACTCCTCTTGATACTCGTAGAAAACTCGCCTTACAGCTTATTATGCCAATCATAACATACTCGGAGTTGGTATACAATAATCTTGATTCAGTATTCGCTCATAAAATGGAGATGGCATTCAATTACATTACTCGTGATGAGTATGGGTTGCGCAAATTCGACCACATATCTCCCTGGAGGTCACGACTCTTAGGTTGTAACATTCTTGAGTATCAAAGGGCTAGGAGTTGGATGTTTCTCTTTCGCCTACTTTCTTCAAAGTCGCCTCCGTATTTGTATGAAAAACTTGTATTCAATAGGTCAACTCGTTCATGCACTCTAATGCTGCCCCGCTTTAACCATATGGCCTCTACTCGGCTGTTTTTCGTCAACGCCTACATTCTGGGAATTCAATTCCCTTCATAAGGAAAAAAAAACTCTCTATAACCAAACAACTATAGGGAATTCTTAAAGTTTTTTTTACAGTCAAACATTTAAACCTAACACCAATGTCTGAAACCTTAACTCACTATTTTCTGTATAATTTTGTTTTTTTTGAGCAGAGCTCACAGAGTATTTTTGTTGGTGGTTGGTTGTGGTTGGATCGGATAGATTAGCTCTATATCAAATATCGTTAAAAAAATTTTATAGCCAGTCCGTCCTCCGTCTGTCGTTACCACATAGCTTGAGTAATTTTGAGTATCTTGTGAACTTTGGTATGTAGGTTCCTGGCACTCATATCAGATCGTATTTAAAATAACGATATCGGCTATAACCCGCCCACTTTGAAAAAAGCGCTATAATTCTTTACCAAAGTGGATAAAGCGGTGAAACTTGTAGGTGGGTTAGCTATGAGCAGAATGAAATAGTAATTTTGACATGCGTGGCACCGCCACTTCTAAAAGAGGTAATTCATTTTGCAAGCTGTAATTTGGCAGTGCTGAGTTGTGGGGGAACATTTATTCATCATGTAATACTCCCATATTGCTACAAAAGGTAGGTCATTCCAACACAGAGTGCGATATATTGCTGTTTAAAGTTTTTGTTTTTGTATCAATAATCGAAGTACCTAAATTAAATTTTTTCTTGCACACTTATGCTGTACAATCAAAAAATTTTATAGTCGTCTTGTTTTGATTTCGAATTCAGAACATTGCGAGCATTTTCTCTCAGCAATATAGGAGGTATACATATATGCATATTATATAGTTGCATAATAAAATTAGCCTGGATGAGAGGACTTTAATTTTTTGTTTTGTGTTTTTGTTTATGGTGCCAACAATTTTAATTGGGTGGCTGTCCGTTTCATTTATTGTCAAGATTGTTTTAATGGATAGGTTAGTTGGTTGCAAGGGCTGAGATGGAACACTATGGTAACAGCTCACTCCTTAGGCCACCAATGGGGGCCCATTGTATACCCTGTACGGTCTCAACAGATGGACCCACTACCAATGCCTAAAGCGGGTCAAACCACCTGTGGAAATTATAAATTTTGCCAGAGCCTTACTCATAGCAAGAGACCTCAGCTAGGTCATGTAGAAAAGGTTTACCGAGGAATAGCATTCCTACGCCAACTAAGCGCAGGACAGTGACAGAGAAGGTGCTGGGACGCTCTGTTTACTCCTCTGTACATCTGCAGCTCGCGACAAATTCCGAAGGTCGCTACCCCCCATTCTAGGCACGGAGTGCCATTAAGCAATGCCCCTGTTAGAACCCTTATCAAGGGACGATATAGAGCTGATTTGTTTAGAGTCAGAAGGTCTTCTGTTGCGCCACTGTCATATGAGGGCCAGGTTTGCCTGGATGTCTCACACGAAGATATGCCTGACCATAGCTCATTTGCGATCTTAAAAGTGACTGTGCTCACACGAAGCCTGAAAGTGGCCATGGTATGGCCTACCGAATCATTTACCGAAAGGATATGGTCGGTGGTTGCCCCTTTCTGGCCAAGAGCGGCTGCTCTGCAATTGCTTCGAGCTATCCACTGTGCCAGGTCACCAATATAAGGCCCCTGATACTGAAAATACTGAGCCATCTCCGTTAAGAGATCTGCGGCATGCAGTGACCGACTTAATGCGTTGTCGGACGAATCGAGTCCAGGGCCTTTAATGCGCACTGGCTGTCATGAGAAAATAAAACCGTTTACCCATCCTAGGCATAGACGAGATAGTTCACAGCAAAATTAACGAAGAGGTCGCGGCTCTGATTAATAAAACCATTGAACTGAGGTGCGTGTGATTGCTTGTTTTGGTGTTGTGTTGGGTGGTGGTGGTGGGTGTTGGTTGGTTGTGGTCATGTTGCAGTGCCATACACGATGGAGACAACTAAATTATATACATCATATTGCAACTCCATTGGCTTTCTCTCTCCACACAAATGCGCGATATTTTTAGAGCAGCACGGAAATGAAGCCAGCAAATAGTGTTATTATATTAAAATTTCACAGTGCGCACTATCGGAATCGAACCTTGCGTGCTTTTTCTGAGTTTCGCAAGCGTACTAAATCTTCGATACCTCTATCCGTAGTTGGTTTTGACGGTCACTTCAAATATTCGAAAGTATATCGCTCGATAATAGGAAAATTCCTGCAGGCAGCAATACGGCTAAGAAGAGCTGGAAAAATAAAGTCGGCATTTACGCTAAGAGTAAAGTTTTCACAAGAGAAAGTACTGATCCTCAGGTCGTTAAAATATCCGCGCCTGAAGAACTGAACGATCTTAATTTAAATTAAATCGAATATTCTGTAGGTTTATTCTTATGTCTCCATTTCTTTTCTCTCATCTTCCCCTACTTTTCTAACTTTTATTTGGCATCACCAGAAATTCATATGTAATTATCAATGCGTGTTTTTTAGTTCTTTCGCTTATAGTTGTTTTGGGTTGTTTGTTTGACGTCTATGTCCCATAGCAGAGGAGGGCGTGGTACTGTTGATAACAGCCTTGCGTTTATAAATGTTCTATGTGAACACATAAAGGTTTTTAATATTGTTCACTTTAATGCCAGAAGTCTGAGTAACGAGAAAATTGACTACTTGAGATACGTGTTTGAGACTTCTGCTGTTGACGTTATCTGTGTAACTGAAATCTGGTGTACATATCAGTTGAATGACATTCACTTCACATCAATAATTACAGCCTTATTCGCAATGGGGTTGACCACAAACCTCCCTGCGCATGACCCTGCTATAAGTATTTTACCTGTTCTGTCCAAAGCGTTTAAAACTTTATTCGCGGAACAAATCAACTCGCACTTGATTCAACATAGCTTGTTATCGCCAAATCAATCTAGCTTTAGAGCTGGGCACAGCTGTTCAACTGCCTTAATAAAAATCCTCGATGACATACGCGTGGCTTTTGACCAGGGCAACTTACGCTCTATGTCTATTTGACTTTTCAAAGGCTTTCGACTCAGTTAATCATTCGCTGTTATGCCAAAAGTTACAAAAACACCTTGGTTTCGGTAATAATGATTGTAAGTTGTTGGAAAGTTATTTATCTGGTAGATCTTAGTTTGTCTGCAACGGCGCTGATTATCAGAGCAAAAGAAATAATGTTTGGCGTTCCCCAGGGGTCAATATTTGGGCCTTTGTTATTTAGCCTTTTTGTAAATGATGTTTTTATATATGCAAATTTGTAAATATGCACGCATATGCCGATGATATTCAGTTGTATCTATCTAGCGGATTTGGTGATGTCCGTGACTTATGTCGGCAAATAAATACTGACTTTTCGTCTATATTATGTTGGTCGAAGGATAATTTTCTATGTCTTAACGCCTCAAAATCGTACTTGTTGCCTATTGCAAAGAAAGATATTTCGAGGCTTGTATTACCTGGTATATTCATAGGTAACTCTATCGTGCAGTCAGTAAATAAAGTAAAAAACTTGGTGTTCTAATAAATTCTAGTGTGACCTGCATGATCACGTTAGTGCTGTTGTGGGTAGGTTATGGCACTCTGCGTATTTGAGACAATCCGCGCTCTACACTCGCTTGATACTCGTAGAAAAACTCGCCTTACACTTATTATGCCAATCATAACATACTCATAGTTGGTATACAATAATCTTGATTCAGTATCCCTCATAAAATGGAGGGTGGCATTCAATTACATTACTCGTTATGTCTATGTGTTGCGCAAATTCGACCACATATCTCCCTGGAGGTCACGACTCTTAGGTTGTAACCTTCTTGAGTATCAAAGCGCTAGGAGTTGCATGTTTCTCTTTCGCCTACTATCTTCAAAGTCGCCTCCGTATTTGTATGAAAAATTTGTATTCAATAGGTCAACTCGTTGCACTCTAATGCAGCCGCTTTAACCATATGGCCTCTACTCGGCTGTTTTTCTTCAACGCCATACATTTCTGGAATTCAATTCCCACTTCAGTAAGAAACTCTCTAAACCAAAACAACTATAGGCGAATTCTTAAAAGTTTTTTTTACAGTCATAACATTTAAACCAACACCAAATGGTCTGAAACCTTAACTCACTATTTTCTGTATAACCCCAACCCTTCTTCTTTCCGTTTTATACTCAGTTGAGCAGAGCTCACAGAGTATATTAACTTTGATTGGATAACGGTTGGTTGTACAGGTATAAAGGAATCGAGATAGATATAGACTTCTATATATCAAAATCATCAGTATCGAAAAAAATTTTATTGAGCCATGTCCGTCCGTCCGTCTGTCCGTTAACCCGATAGCTTGAGTAAATTTTGAGATATCTTGATGAAATTTGGTATGTAGGTTCCTGGCCACTCATCTCAGATCGCTATTTAAAATAAACGATATCGGACTATAACCACGCCCACTTTTGAAAAAGCGCTATAATTCATTACCAAAGTCGGATAAAGCGGTGAAACTTGGTAGGTGGGTATAGCTTATGAAGCAGAATCGAAAATTAGTAATTTTTGACAATGGGCGTGGCACCGCCCACTTCTAAAAGAAGGTAATTTCAAAGTTTTGCAAGCTGTAATTTGGCAGTCGTTGAAGATATCATGATGAAACAGGAACATTACTCCTATTCATATATGTAATACTCCTATATTGCTACAAAAGGCTAGGTACATTCCCAAACATCAGAGTGCCGATATATTGCTGTTTAAACGTTTTTGTTTTTGTATTCAATAATCGAATGTACCTAAATTTAAATTTTTTCTTGTCACACTTATGCTAATACAATCAGAAAATTTTATAGTCAGTCTTGTTTTGATTTCGAATTCAGAACACATTGCGAGCATTTGCTCTCAGCAATATAGGAGTATTACATATATGCTCCTATTACTATATGTATGCATAATAAAAATTAGCCCAATCGATGAAGACCACGGCCACTTTAAAAAAAAATAAGTCAAATTTTAAGAAAAAATGCAATATCTTTACAGTTATAAGTAAACTATGTCAACATTCAACTCCAGTAATGATATAGTGCAACAAAATACAAAAATAAAAGAAAATTTTAAAATGGGGGGTGGCCTCCGCCCTTTTCATTTAATTTGTCAGAATACTTTTAATGC